>PVKN010024806.1:0-14327 GCA_004027915.1 Capromys pilorides | reverse complement strand
ACAAACTGAAGAAAACAGATATGACCACCCCAATAAATGCTCTTAAGCTCCACCCAGCTAAATCATTATTAGAATTAACCTCCCTTGTGTGCTGACAATATGCCCAGCAGCCCATCTGTGAAGAGCATACTAGGTTGGAACACATAAAGTTGCCATTTTTATGAGTAAAATCTGATTGTGGAACCATAATATCATTTGACTCCGGCTGAAAGATATCATTTTTATTTTATAGGTATAAATCCCAGTCCTCAAAATGGCTAAATAACCTGCCATTGACCATTTGGCTAGAAAGTAGTAGAGTAGGATGTTTTAACCCAAATCTCATTCTCTTTCCACTATACTGTTAGGCTAGAAAAACTGGCAAGCTAAAGAAAAGCCATTGTACTGGACAACATTTCTTTTAATAACTTAGAGTTCTTTACTTTTCCTTTATAGTCATAAATAATGCACTATAGGAAAATGGTATGTACCATCTCTTGAAGGAGCCCTAAGTACTGAAATAACCACAAATGGCTGTTATGAGGTTATCAAATTTTAATAACACCAGATTTTATAATACAGTAGCTATCCTTTTAAAGAGAATGTTCTAAGAACTCATTATGTGATTATAAAATAGACATTTCACAGTGATGAACAGAGGCAGCGCCTTCTCAGAGCAACACTCAACATCTCCTAGTTTTTTCAATCTTATGTATGCACCAAGGCATTCTCAAGCAAAAGTAGATAAAGCACAAAGAAAGTGTAAGTGGAGAGCTAAAGAAAACATGACTCAAAATTGATCTGATACATATTAATGACACTCTTAGCAATATCCTCTGGTGACAAGGACGATGGCTTTCTAAGAGATGGTGATGACAATTACTTTTATGTACAATCAAGCTGAATCTTGGGATTGTCTTTGCTTTTGTGCTTTAGGATCACTGTTGGTCAGTTTCCCCTTAGCATGGATTGTTTAATCCTCAATGCTCACACTTGCTTGACACTTAGTAGCTTTATACATTTGAGACAAATAAATGATACTAAAAGACCAACAATTTTGCATCATTTATCATATAGTAACCATAGTGCAACACATTCTACTTCACAGAGATGAAAATAGAGCCATAACTAGTCAGGTCAGTGAAGCAGAATGTTCCATTGTACATCTTACAATGAAATTTCTGTGATCTGACACTGATTGGTAGGTGATGTATGAACAAAGCAGGAACAGCTGTGGCATTCGAGAGATTTTTTTTAGCTCTGCAGCATTAAGAAGTAAAAACATGAGGATGTCGGTTTAGATTTTTCTCATCTACAAACAGTGGACTGGAAATACTGCTTTTTCCACAACCCAGGTACCTATTCTCTAATTAATTGGCTTTTCACAATGGTGACAAAACAAGATATAGACACACAAGAGACCATGTCAGAGATTTAAATTCATAAACAGTAGGGTGACCTAAGAGAAATGAAATTTCTTATGCCTAACTTCATTAAGGACTTGGATCAGAATCAAATAAATACAGTGCTTCGTGCTAACGCTGTTGTGAGCACTGCATCGACCTAGCTAATAGGGAATCAAATTTGTTGCTCAGAATGGTAGTTCCTGTGTAGAGAGAGATTAACTGACTCTAGGGTGTGGTTGTAACTTTCAGGAGCAAATGGAGCAACAGCCATAGCTTTTGGAGGTCATTGTGGTTGGATGGAGGTTTTAGCTGGTTCTAACTCCTGTGTACCAGTGGCACCCCAGGTTCATTTTATGATGCCCAGCTGTGAAGCTGTGGCTTCTTCCCCAGCTGCTAGTGGTCCCAGCTTGGAGGCTGGGTGTGCCCTGCTTCTTGGGATGACTGATTGATGACCCTTCTGGTCTCCCAGCTGTCTTTCAAGCTCTCATTTTTCCAGAACCTCTCACTTTATGGGAGGTCTAATTCCCATAATAGATGTTGTATTCCACAGTTTCTAAGGTTCTTCTTTTTTCAGTTGAACTCTGATGGAAACAGTAACAATATGTCATCACTTTTTTGTTTTTGAAATTTAGTGCATACTCATAATTTGAAAAATCAAACAATACGTAAAAGTAGAATAAGGAAGGAAAGACTCCAACCCAAATCCCACTTATTTGGTTTCACAAAGTATAGAACATTTGGTGCTAAATTTCTGGAAATTTATCTTTGGGTCAGGACATAGTGAACCTATTTATAGAAAGGAGGGGATAAAGGACACAATGCATCTGGATAAATAAATTATTTATTTATTTATGTACCACTGCTCCCTGGGTTATATTTCTGGAATCTCTTTTCAGTGCTGGTGATTTAACTCAGAGCCTTGCTCATACTGGGCCAGTGCTGTATTACTGAGCTATAGCCCTAGCCCTGGATTATATTTAGAATTAAAAAAAAACAGATATATTTCCCATACTATAAACCTGATTCATAAACATATATATTACAGAGAATTTTAAACTTTAAATGCCATTTTCTGCTCATCTTAATTAAGGTCCATATAAAAATTTTTGCTTCAATACTAACCAGAACTTCAAATAAATCCCTCTCTCAATCCAAAAAAGTAGTTAAGAGTTCACTGTGGCACACTAAATTTCTAACTTGAGCATCACTGCATGTTTTCCCATAAGAGCAGCCCCTTGGGAAAGGAGTCAGGATATTTTGGATTAGTTGTCGTAGAAACAGCTTAAACAGAGAAAGGATAGTGGAAATACATCATTCCAAACTGAAATTTCTGCTTCATTCATGCTTTTAACCATGGAAGACCTGAAAAATTGAAATCTTGTATTTTTTGCTTAAGAACACTACTCAGTTCACCTGTTGGAAATATGTATTAGAGGAGAAAATTTTTATCTATCTGCCATTTACCACTGGTAGGTCCCAAGACTTTCCAAATCTACATTTTTTCCCCTGTGTACCACTGCACAGAACAGAAACACTGGGCTCACACATTTTCCCAGTGCTCCCTCCTTCAAATCAGCCTTCTATAACTGGGGGTTCTCATCTGTGCGGTGCTGAGTGTCAAATCAGATATTGAATTTGCACAGGTAGGAGTAATGTAGTCATGTATTTGACTTCTACTGCAAGGAGACAAGGTTTACCTCCAGCTCTGACCCTCATTTGACCTTGTGTAAGATACCTAACCTCTCTTGGGGCATGAAGATAAAAATAGTCTGATGTTAGTAAAAGTGTTTGGTGTATTATAGTGTGCTACATGATTGAATAGTATCATGGTAATGCAAGTGACTGGTTTAATAAGTGTGTTAACTCCAAAGCATTTCCCACCAATTCTCGGGGCCCCGTTTTCTCAAGGTTGTTTCTGACACTTTCCTATTGCTTTCTCTAAATTCCATTTATGTATCATTCCTGGTGCTCTACTTGCTGTGTACTAGCAGCTTTTCATCACAGTGACTGAACACCTGAGAAAGACAACTTAAAGAAGGAAAATTTATTTTGGCTCAGTGTTTCAGAGGTTTCAGGCCATGATGAGTTGGCTGCAGTGCAGAAGCATTATGGTGGAAAGGTCGTAGAGAGGAGTTGTCTACCTCATGGCAGCCAGGAAGCAGAGTGAGAAGAAGAGGGCCCAAGAACAGATCTGTCCTTCAAAGCACAACTGCAGAGACCTACTCTCTCCAACTAGGTCTTCCCTCCTAGCATCCGTTCAGTTAATGAACTCAACAGTGTGTTAAGTCATCCCTGTGATCAGGGCCTTCATGATCCAGTCATCTCTGTAGGCTCCACCTCTGAACACTGCTGAACTGGAGATCAAGTACCCAACTCATAAGTCTTTAAAGGACATTGCATTGTTAAACCATAATATCTGCTATGCTCCAAAAATGTGTGAATCTGGATGTGGTGTGTGTGCCCACCCAAGTCCTACTCCACTGTTGGGAGCCCTAGGAAACTAGGAAATTGATCAAGTGTGTGTAGGTGGGACTGGGCTTCAGTGCCTAAAGCAAACAAACTACTCCAGTGCTGTGAAAAAACATCCTGTCTGATTCAGGCCAGCCATTAGTTGCTAAGCAACCTTGTGTCATGTGATATAAACTTTGCAAAAGTATAAATAAAGGATCATTTTGTGTGTGTGTGTTGAGTTAGTCTTGCCCATCAGGCAGACTGGCGACCACCTAGCCCAGCTTTTCATCTTCTTGTCTGTCTTTCTCATTCCTATCGCCGTGTCTCCCCGGGGTAAAACTGTTTGCAGTAAGACCAACAGATCCCTACACTCCAAAAAATTCACATAAGGTCTGTGCTAGTGGTAAACTTTGCAAAGGGTTTTGAGAAAACAGAATAGGTTTACATGACAGAAGCTCCAAATAACTTAAAAACGGGCTTACGACTCACCTACTATGAAAATTCCTTTGGCCTTTCTACCATTTGAGTAATGTTATTCTGTCTGTACTCAAGAAAAAGAAATGTAGTGTTGTAGGCAGCTAAATTAGATAGAAATATTATAGGCAGTTAGATAGTGCCAGGCCCTCAAGGACAACATGGAAGACAAGTTTAAACAGATACTCCTCAGCTGTGGACCAGATCTCAAGACAAGAGTAAGCAAATACAGCTACATACTTCCCTAGGGATGGGTATCAGGGATTGATGTTCTAAGTAGGTATCAATCATCTTGAAAGAGCCCAGTTGAGTCACTAACGCAAACCCCAACAGGAAGAGACTGGATTCAATTAATTTTACCTGAGCAATGGTGCTTGTAATCTCATTGGTTGCCTACAGGTTTGTCCCACCTCATGCCCACCTAAGCGAGTTCCCATGTTCTCTACCACATTAGACCTGCCCCACCACATGGTTTTCCCCTATAAAAGTCCTTGGAAGAGACTGCTTCCTGGGGACTACTCACTCAGGACCCCCCTCCTGTCCTTCTCTCGGACAGGAGTTTTCTTTCCTCTAATAAATATATTCTGCTCATAACCTCTGATTCCTAAAATTCATTCTTCAGTTTTAGAGCACATGAACTTGTCCCAGGTACTTTTCAGGTCGGGAGTTTCAGTTTTCCCTATGTCATTTGGAGGTTCCCTGTACCATTTGGAGGTCATCCACCTGAGATCAGTTTTTTACACTGCATCGATAGCACAGTCATAGCAAAACGGTTATGTCCATACCAGTGCTCTCCCTCAGGGCCCCTGCTGCACTGGAGAGATCTCTTGCTGTGGGCAGTGAGCTGAGGTGCCCAGAGACGACTACTCTCAAGGAGCAGCCCACAATGGCGATGGAAGGGCAAAAGACAAAATCTCTACCTTCCTCATTTCTGGAGAAGGAAGGGTAGAGAAATGGAGCCACTCTGAGGTGTTTTCTATACTTATCTGCCAGATTTCCTCAGAGGAATTGACTCTAATTGCCCATAGTAGCCCAGTGCTCTCTGTTCAATCATAATGCACAGACATTGGCTCCTGGGCCTTTCTCTGCTCACTTCCCCATTCCCCTAATCCTGGTTCCAGAGTTTTCTAGATTCATCCCTCAAATAAAATACTTTCATTAAAATCTTTGTGTTTTAGTGACTATAGTGGTTAAATTGTATCCTCACCCCTAAAAATGTTAATGTTTTAATTCTTGGCACCTGTTAGTGTGCCTTACATGGAAACAGTCTATAGATACACGCAATCAAGTTAAGATGAGCTCCCACTGGATTAAGTGGGCCTTGATTCAATATGACTGGTGTCCTTCTAATAAGAGCAGAGAGAGTGTACATGTGGAAATACCACAGGGAGTGGGAAAGCCATGAATGAGACCATAGAAACAGATTGGACAGGATGTATCTAAAAACCAAGAAATGATAAGGGTTTCTGGTAACCCAAGAATATAAGAAAAAGGTATGAAACAGATTCCGTAAGAGCCTTTAGAGCAAGAGGGGTCCTGCCAACACCTTGATTTCAAGATTCTGAACTCCAAAATGATGAGACAATACATTTCCTGTGTTTGTGCTACACTGTTGTGGGAGTCCTAGAAAAATAATATTGCCTCAAAATTTGATGACTAAACCATTTTATGTTCCAACTTCCTGGGTCAGGAATTTGGGCAAGATTAAACCAAGTAATTCTTCTGTCGCATATGGTATCAACTGAAGTTTACTCTCTGGCACTGGTGTGGAACCTTTTAGAGCTTTCAGTGATACAAACAGCCTCCTGCAGCACATGTGCCATGGGTTCACAGCATTGCTCTACGGGATCCAACAAAGAGCTGGGCAAGTGTAGAGTATCCAAGACAACTTGGTTCATTGTCTGGTAACTTAGCAAAGCAGCAGACATGGCCATGTTATGATTTGTGTCTAACTGTCTCCCTAAAGCCTCATATAGTCATGGGGCAGGGATTTTAAGAGTCTGAGATTAATTCATGATCAAGGCTGGGATTATGGGTTTTAGTACTGCTGGTATTATGGGTGTGAGTGCTACACCCAGGCTGGGGAAGACAGCCTGAATATAACATAAGAGAGACAGACAGACAGCCTTGCTCTCTGTTGTCATTGTTGCTGCTACTCCTCCCATTTGCTCTCCGCTCTTTGCCGCCTCCATGAAAGGTTGCTCTCTGCCATGTGCTGCCCTGCCTTGGAGCTAGCTGAGTATGGACTGAAGCCTCCAGTAATTGTGAATTAAATACAATTTTCCTTCCTCCATTTTTGGTGTCAGGTATTTGTCCCAGCAAGGAGAGAAGAGTAACCAAGACAGGCAGAAAGGCTGGACTCAGCTGGATCCAGAACCTTGACAGCCTACCTGTGTGTCCAGCATGGCAGGTTTAGGGTCACGTGAGTTCTTTCACGGGGGCTCAGAGCTCCTATAGAGAGGGTGTTCTAGAAGACCCAGACTGCTATACTGAAGCTTCTTGAAATTCAATCTTAGGACTGTCAGGATGTCACTTTTACCACTATTGGCCTGGCAGGTCAGTAAGTCCTGCCCAGAATGAAGGAGTTAGTAGTGACGCTTCACTTCACCATGGGAAGGACAGCGACAATGAGTTACGGCCACCTTTAGTGTATCTCACCTTGCCTCAGGCTTTGCTGCTCAGGGATACAGCCTTAGGCAATGGTCTGCAGGACACTTCAGAATCTGGCTCCTCCCTGCCATTAAGAGCGTCTCATGTAAGCTTTTGTTTTTCTGCCCAACATATCAGGCTCCTTGCTGTTTTTCTAACATTCCATGTCCCATCTTGCTTCTATGCTTTACTTAATTTCTTTACTATAAACAGGATAAACACATCTTATCAGATTTTTCAGAACTGAGTCTTCTCAATAGATGTTCACACTCTTCTCTTTGGAATACCCTTCAACTTGACTCTTGCCTGGGTTGGACTCCACCTTCTCCATTCCAGCTAGATAGTGACCTTTCTTTCTGCACCCACCTGCCAGCTGGGCCAATATCTATTTCCTTGTCAATCAGATCAATGTAGAAGTTGCCCATCAAGTCATTGTCAAATTTACAATGTCAGGAAGAGATTCTCTAAAGGATAATGACAGTTACCTGGGGAAAGCATGGAATCAAAACATGTGCCATAGTTAAGCATGAGTGCATTAAAAAGCTTGAAGCAGCCGGGCGTGGTGGTGCATGCCTCTAATCGAAGCACTCAGGAGGGCGTGGAAGGAGGATGGCTGCAAGTTTGAGGTCAGTGTAGGCTAAAAAGTGATTTCAAGGTCAGCCTGAAATGCAAAGTGAAATCTCGTCTCAAAAAGACAAAATTTAAAAATCAATTAATTAAAATGGTTGAAGGAAAAATAAAAGTTTAAAGGCAACGATGGACCATTATGTGGCTGGACTCAGCCGCTGCTGCAGTGTGAGGCGCAAGTTTGGGTTTTCGTTGAGTTGCGGCCCACTGCTGGAGTACCAGCCTTCGGGACCCCGTTCGCCACGGACATGCCGCACATCTGCATAGGACGCCTCAGCTACAACGTCCAGGAAAAGGACATTCAGCGCTTTTTCAGCAGCTATGGCCGCCTCCTCGAAGTAGACCTCAAAAATGGGTACGGCTTCATGGAGTTCGAGGACTCCCGCGACACCGACCATGCCGTTTACGAGCTGACCGGCAAGGAGCTCTGCGGCTAGCGCGAGATGGTGGAGCACGCCCAGGGTGATCGTGGAGCGTGCGACAGCTACAGCTAAGACGCAGTGGTGGAGGTGGATACAGCAGTCAGAGAACCTCTGGAGGAGACAAATATGGACCACCTGTTCGTAGAGAATACAGACATTTGTCGAAAACCTTTCTAGTCTTTGCAATTGGGAAGATTTAAGGAATTTCACGCGGCAAACAGGTGAAGTCACCTATGCAGATGCTCACAAAGAACGCGCAAATGAAGGTGTAATTGAATTTCACTCCTACTCTGACATGAAGCACGCTTTGGATAAACTGGATAGTACCGAAATAAATGGCAGAAATATTAGGCTTATTGAAGATAAACCACGAACAAGCCATAGATGGTCATATTCTGGAAGCAGATCTAGGTCGTGCTCTAGAAGAAGGTCATGGTGTAGGCGTCACGGGAGCAGTCGCAGCAGATCTCAAAGTGTGTGGAAAAGTCGCTCCCAATTCAGGTCATGGAGAAAAGGTCAATAATGTTCTCAATCAAAGGGCAGGAAATCTAGATTAAAGAGCAAATCTAAGCCCAAGTTTGATTGGGGCTCCCATTCACACTCTCGAAGCAGATCTACGGATGAGTATGAGAATTCCCGAAGCAGGTCTTGCTCTCGCTCTCAGTTCCCCAAAGAAAATGGAAAATGTGAGATAAAGTCAAAATCCAGATCAAGAAGCCAGTCTCGTTCCCATTCACCTGTACCTGTATCACACTCAAAGGCTCAGTCTGTGTCCCCGCCACCAAAAAAAAGCTTCGAGATCCTGTTCTAGATCTTGTACAAGGTCGAGGTCCAGATCAAGTTCCAGAGATTAATCCAGAAGTCTGTTCTTCGCACACTATTATGGAACTCTTTTCTACTTGCTTAGATGGTTATTCTTCCATGTTTGTACTTGATTTCTTCTGCAAGAGGATCTTCTGAGACCAGGGGCACACAAAAATTTCTTTTGTGGCCAAATTTGATGAAAAAGATGAGGCTCTAAAATGGTGGCATCAAGTTAAAGACTCCCTTCTTTGTAGAATTAAGCTAACTTTGATTTTACAGCTTTTGAGCTAAAATAACTTTTGTAAAGATTAAGCTCATTTAGATTTTTAAAAGAAGTATTTCAGCAGGATCTGATGCAAGTTTTTTGCTTTGTTTGCTTATATTTATTTGTTTATTTTGTATTTTAGGGAAGGGTCTACAGGGTGTTCAGGGTCTCACTACTAGATCGGACTCATAGAGATCCGTCTGTTTACAGCCTCTCAAGAACTGGGATTACAGGCACATGCCACCACGCTCAGTCTCAACTGCCTTCTCAGTGTGGTCGTAGGGGTGGGGCCAGCACCGCAGGCCCAGGGATCAAACTTCTGGCCCCTGTGCCTGCTTGTAGGTGCTTTAATCCACTGAGCTATTTGGCAGGCCTTTGTTTGCTTATTTTTGAATTAACCATTTCAAACTTTGGATACTTAAGGCTTTAGAGGGAGAACCTAATTTTCAGTTATGTTAGCTTTTTGTAAAGCTTGAGTTAAATAAGTTTTAAATAAAAGTTCACTACCAAGAAAAAAAAAGGCAACAATACAGAAGATTGGCTGTGTGGGTATTTGTAATTCCAGCACTCCGAGAGTCTGAGGCAGGAAGATTGCAAATTTAAGCCTAACCTAGGCAACTTAGAGATTTTGTTAGAACCTGTCTCAACATCTTAAAAATTTATTTTAAAAGCTAGTAGTGTAGCTCAGTGCAAAGGCAGCTCAGTGGTGGTGTGTGCCTATAATCCTAACACTGGAAGGCTGAAAAAGGGAGGATCGGATCGATATGAGTCCAAGCTGTGTAGTGAGACCCTGTGCCAAATAATAAATAAACAAATGAATAAACAAACAAATGAATAAATAAGAGATAGTAGGGCATGGTGGTGCATGTTTATTTCCTAGCACCTGGAAGGCTGAGGTGGGAGGATTTCTGTGAGTTCAAGAAGTTTGTAGTTTGGGCTACAAAGACAGTTCAAGGCCACTCTGAATTGTGTAGTGAAACCCTGTCTCAACAAACCAACAAACAAAAAAATAAGAAATACACCTTATAAAATGTGCAAATCTTAAGGTCCAGATCAATGATGAATATGTATATACCTCTATACATACCATTAAGATAATGATATAGGATACTGTTATCCCCTAGAAATCTCCTTCATGCCCTTTAACCCTCTCCTCCAGGTAGTGTCTGTTCTGAACACCCCATAGATCAGTGCTGATTGCTCTTGAATTCTGGTCAATGGAATGATCCCACATTTGCATATATCCAGCTTCTTTTGTCCTACATATTCTTGAGATTCAGCTGTATTATTGCTTGTATGAGCAGTTCATCCCCTTTTAATGCTGTATCATGACATATGTCTTCTTTAGCTGGAAAGGAGTTTTCAGTCTCACAATTGCAGCAGAATCATTCCATCCCTTGCATAATTTCTGTTCCCAGTCTCTTTACCAGCCTCTCTCTCCCACGCTTGGGGAATTATAAAGTCAATTAGCTTTCAGCTGCATTGAGTTAGAACCAGCCTGTCATTCCTAACAAGGACAAGGTCTTTGAGGGAAAAGACTTCTGTTAGCTTAATATTTATTAGTCTACTTTTTCTGCTCTTCAAATAAAAAAACCTACTTGTTACACAGTTAACCATTATATTTACACAGAGTAGAAAGACTCAAGTGTAGATAGGTTTCTCAACACAGGAGCAAGGATAGCTCTTTAAGACAGAAAAAAGTACACACTGCAATAAGATGTGGGGAGCGGAGTGCAAAACTCCACTGAGTGCTTTCTTGGCCTCTTGCCATCCTGTGAATACTTAACGATACATATATTTTTAAAGGCAACTGTTCTCACATTTAGGCCAATTTTTTTTTTTTTTTTGGTCTTTTCTTGCCTTCAATCCAAAACAGATTGAGAATGGAGAAAGATATACTCTATCCACAGTTTTGTTTCACCGATCATCTGTTCATTTTCAACTAAAGACAACCGTTTATGCATCTGTAAATGTGAAAGTTGGTGCCAAAATACACACAGGAAAAATAGTGTTAAAGCCCACACTGATCAAGAATTGCTGTGGAGACTGAGGTGAAGTTTATTCCAACTGGTGGACTTGGTCTGGGGATGTCCATGGCTAGAGGCATTCAGAGGACCTGAGTGAGCCCACAGGGAAGTGTCTGTCCATAGCATTTAGGTGTAGAGTCAGGCAAGTGTCTAAAATATTTTCTTTCATTGTCAGTGGTGCTGCATTAACGCCTTTAGAAACTGGAAAGAAACTAAGGGGAAATGACAGTACTTATCTTCATTGACGCTTCACTGTTACTACCATCATGCACCTTGACCTGCAGTCACTGTGGACTATGAGACTTGGTATCTCACAGAGCCAAGGGTGGACCAGCCACTACCCAAAAGCTCACCCCATTTGCTTCTTATGTTCATCCAGGAGATGGTTAAGGAAATGTTACCATATGGAAGGGAGAGGGCTAGATGCTCTTTGCAAGCACTGTGATTAGTAGGTAGAGCAGGCCCTGCCTCTTTCTCTACTTTGTCTCTAATTCATACTGAATGTAGCTCTAAGAAATGCACCAGAATAATCCCATGTATTTATAAAGGTTCATTAAAGGGCACAGAGGCCTTATTTTAATGCAGTTAAATACAAATCTTGCACATAGACTCAGAAGACAGTTCTGCTGTTGTTTTTAATTTGCCCTAGTAAATTGATTAAAAATGACCAGATGTTCTGGTTTAGTGTCCATCTTCTTTCTTCCTCCCCACGTTGGAATAGAAGGCCCAAGAAAGCAAACTATGCTTGGCTCACTGTTGTACCCCTTGCACCTAGACCAGTACATGATACACAGGTGGCAGACCATAAGTACATGAATAAATGAGAGAGTGAAGAAGTAAGTGAATGGAAGAAAAACTAAGGCTGAGATAGATGAAGCAGCATGCTGAAGGCCATACAAGTATGACCACACTTCATGTTCTAGTGTGACTGATCCTAAGTACCACTGCTATAGTAAGTCTCTTCAGTGTCTTTGCATTTCCACTGGCAACATTCACTGTGTTTATGGAGATGCAGATGGGTTAGGAAGTAACTTGCCATTTTTATTAGGCATTTAACAATCACTGAAGTTACTACATATTCTATCTGAGGAAGATAGAAATAATGTTGCATTTGGAGGGGAGAATGCACATACTTTGCTGAGTTACAGCATATGGCTCAAGTATAAGACCAACAGTGTGTCAGAGACACTATCAAGGCTGTTTTAACTCAGTCAGTGTTAAAGATCTGGGTATTTCTCCTGAGAACCTCATATGTAATTTACTTTTTAAAAAAGCATCATCTAAGTTTCTTGTGGATCATAAGGTATGCCCATGTAAAGGTAGAGTTGGTAGTTGATGCTCTTTTATCCCATGTAGCACATACTGGATAAATATATCTGGTCATGAATATGTAAGTGATCTATTTAAATTCTAACTGACTTGTAAGGAAAGTCTTGAATCACCCCTTGCTGTTCTAGGAATTCAGAATTTCTCAGTGCAAATATCAAACTCCTACTTAGATGCACCAAATGGAGACTTGGCTGCTTTTGCAGCATCTATTTACTCAGAAGACAAAAGCTCATACTCAGTAAAAAAGGTGCTTTATTCTCTCTGATGATCCAAATGCTACTTTGCTTAAGAACTGCTTGAAAGGGATGCCACTGTAGACAATCCATCTTCCTAGTTAGGAGAGGACCCAGTCCAGCTCCATATTATATATTTATGTTTCTCAAACCTAAAAGGCTTGTAGTAAGGAGAAAGAAAAACCAGTACAGAGAGAAGAGTTTACACTCACTGGAAAGGATCAGATGGTGGATGGTACTTGGTAGTGTACTTTAATGCCTTCTAAAAAATTTATGTGCATAGCCTTCTTTCTCTTAGTCTGTGCTATGATGATAGAGAGCAAATCAGTGGCTTAATAACATTTTCTACTTGCAGAAAAATTGCAGCAACCAAGTGTACCTGAAAGCTTATAATTTTCCTGGCCAGCCATCTTTAGGTTTATTCCTTTTATTACATTAAAAATGGAGACTAATTAAGGCAACTGGGGCTAGCTCAGGCCAAATTGGATTTTTCTTATAGCCTTCCCTTCATCTCACAGAACGATGTCATTAAGTGTGCAGGCTATGAAATGCTAAGGGCAGCCTATTTCCACTGGAATATGGGTCATGCGAGAATGCAAAGAAAATACACTACAGAATGTCATAAAGCCTTAAAGGGTAACAGTAAAACCTATGTGGAGGCCAAGCAGAATATGGACGTTTACTTTGCTTTGTAAACAGATTTGATGAAGTCAGAAGGAATATAAGTGGAAAATTCCCTTAAAGAAAAGATGACATGACAGTGTCACATAGTTGCTCTGTGGTTTAGTCAGGTGTGCTCTTGAATTTGCACACTTGGAGGATTTACATCAAGGTGTATCAAAATACAGAGTTAATATTTAACTTTTAAAAAAAATTATAGTAAATGACACATTTCTATTAGTGCCCCCTAATACTCCTTGCTTTAGACACACTTATCCCATAATTCTTGCAACTTTCTGTAGCAGTTCTGAAAGTTGTCTTTTGTGATTATCTTCGCAAACTGTAACTAAAGTATGGTGAATGGTACTGCCTAGTGCCATCCAACAGAAAGGCGGGATCATGAAAACATTGCAGTGCATCCATCTGCCTTATTCACTAATCCAGTGCTGTGTGACTTTGAACTTGTCCCCAAAGTGAAAGGTCAGTATTTTGAATCAATTCAGTATACTGAGGCAGCCATAACAGCTCATCTTGGCACTCATGGAAAAAAAAAATAAAACAGCTAGCACCAAATGGTCTTAAGATTTGTACCAGGAGGCCAGAAAAAGAGCTGAGAGGCAGGACACAGAGAGAAAACCAGATGCAAAAAGAATAAGCAGCCCCTACCTCTAATAAAATATAAGAGAAACAAGGGGGCTGACTAACTTTAAAGCAGATGTATTTATGTCTATAGACTGACATAAACAGCTACACACATGTGTATTCACTCTAGGATCACTGTATTATTCACTTTTGGGTCATTGTAGAGTGCAATAGATAACTCCAGGCCCTCTTACTAACTCTAAGCTAACCATAAATAAGGTGCTCCGTTCCTAACTAGGTGCCCACCCCAAAGATAAGGCCTTAAAAGACCATCAAAGACAAGTGAACAAATAGGCAGAAAAAGCTGCACATAGACCACCAGAAAAAAAAAATGACATTAGGCAGAGGTGCCCAGAAGC
>PVKN010024805.1:0-14328 GCA_004027915.1 Capromys pilorides | reverse complement strand
CAAACAAACAAAAAAGAAAACATAGGTTCATAAGGAAGACATTCATCTAGACATTTTTTCAAACAAAACTAACAGGGAAGCAAAAACTTAGGTCAGAACCTGGGAAGGAATCAGTAATGGGAGTCACCTATAGAAATACCAGAAAAAGCCCCACCCTGACCACAGAGGATGTGTGGGGGTGAAGAAGCCCCAGAGTCTCAATCAAAATGGGATGAGTGTCACATCTGCTCTTACAGCCATGCACAGAGGTCTAGCTTGTCAGGCTAAGGAACCTCCTTCTCCTCCTGGCTCTGCCAGACAATCAGGGAAGCTCACTCAGGTTCTAAGTACTTTCCCAGGATAAGCAGTAAAGATTCCCATTGCAACATGGCACAAACTGACTACATGGCCAAGACCCCAACATCCATCATTGTCCTAGTGTGCTCTGAAATGGATATGGTTATGATTTGAGGACTGTTTCCTCAAACCCTTTTGGACATAACCATTCAGGATGATCTGAAGATTTCCTTAAGTAAGATGAGGTCTGGCCATTTTGCTGCAGTTCATAAGTTGTGTGAATCTTGAGTGAATATCTAGCTTCGAAACTTTTACATGTGTCAAACAGTGTCAATGTCATTGACAAAATTGACTACATGTATCTCAACTTTCTATTTTAGGTAAAAGTATTCATTAATTGTTCCATTAATCATCATGTTGAAATATGAATACAAATTGAGAAATAAAGCCATAAAAATAACACAAGGATCTGAAAGCTAGATTTATTATTTATTTATTTATTTATTTAGTTAGCTAGTTATTTTTGTATTTTTAGGGAAGGGTTTACAGAGTGTTCAGGGTCTCACTGGTAGAGAGGACTCATAGTGATCTGCCTGTGTAGAGCCTCCCAAGAGCTGAGATTACAAGTGCACACCACCATGCTAAGTCTCAGTTGCTGTCTCAACATGCCCTGGGGGCAGGGCTGGCATGGCAGGCCAGTGAATTGAACCCCCAATCCCTGAACCTGCTTGTAGGAGCTTTAATCCACTGAGGCATATATATATATATATATATATATATATATATATATATATATATAT
The DNA here is from genome assembly GCA_004027915.1 of Capromys pilorides. NCBI lineage: Eukaryota > Metazoa > Chordata > Mammalia > Rodentia > Capromyidae > Capromys > Capromys pilorides. The sequence goes on along the minus strand of PVKN010024805.1, from coordinate 13,252 downwards.
ATATATATGGTAAAGGGTCTTGCTGCATGCTCAAACTCTAGAGATCCTCCTGCCTCAGCCTCCCCAGCACTGGTATTACAGATGTGCCCCACCACACCTGGTTTTTGTGGCTGATCCTTGCGTTGTCAGGCAGTATTCATTTACAAACTAGGATGCAGGCATTGATTAAATTATGAAATTTAATATAAAAATCAATATTCTGCTTTTTCACCAAAACATTTGGTAATTCAAACCAAATGAAAAAAAAATGAATGAACACCCTGGACTTACTTAGTCTGGGGGAGAAAGAGAGACGAGAGAGAGAGAGAGAGAGAGAGAGAGAGAGAGAGAGAGAGAGAGGGAGAGAGAGACAGAGAGACCAAAAATTCAAAATGATTTTAATTCTATGTGTCTTTTCAAAGTAGTATTACAAAGGAATAATAAATACTCTGTGCTGCAGCTCTGATGGTACCTGACTTGTCTAGGGGGGTGGTATCAGCTGTGGTTCTCCAGAGCAGCAAAGATAAACAGGACAGGTAAGTGCTGTACAAGGAAAGAGAATTTGCCTCAGGAACTGGCTCACAGGATCTTAGAGGTGGGAAAGTTCCAGCTGTGCAGTGTGGGCTACAGGTGGAGACCAGGGAGGTGGAGGTGCAGGCAAAGTTGGAGGCTGTGGGCTGCAGAGTCCCTGCTGTTGGGTGATCCTGGAGGTTGGTTCTGTGCAGCTCTGTCCTGATTAATGAATCTCACACGTGATGAAGCAGAACCTGCTTTTCTCAGAGTTCATTTGCTGAAGCATTCATCAAGTTATTAACACCCAGCAAGGTGAAATATAATCATTAAGAAGAACCAACAGACTTATATTCATATAATTAGAATTCTCAAAATAGGAAGGGGTAGGCAGTTTGTCCTCAAAAATGTAAAATTTCTGTATGTAGTTGAAAAAGTAGCCCACATTTCAAAGAAAAATTAACCTTTTGCACAAGAAATATGAGTAAAATGATACCCAGATATACAAAAACTAAATCATCTAAAACTATAAAGAAAAAGTCATTAAAGCATATAAATAAAAATATTAGCTATGGAAGAACAAAATTAAATACTATTTATTCCATATTAGAGCAAGTGGGTAAGAAACTAGGCTAATTAATTTGAAAGACTAAAGGAAAAAATAATAATCTGTCCTCATTCAATTTTGTACTTAGTAAACATACCTTTGAAAACTAAAAGTAATTTTTTTTCAGTTATATAACCTCGAAATATAAGTTTCTTAGGGCCTGGGGAGATAGCTCCGTAAAATAAGTGCTTGCCTGGAAAGTACAAGGTCCTGAATTCAAACCCTGGTCCCACCCCCCAAAAAAGAGAAATATATGTTTCTTGATTTTTGGCACAGCTTGAATTATTATATGACTGATCTGCAAATCCTTTATTTTTATTACAGACAATGTTTATTGTTATATTCATTTCAGCTTGTAAACAATTTATTTGCAATGTGCAATCTATTATTCATCTCACGCTATGTATTCTTTTAAGAAATATTTCCTAAAATTCACTCTATCCACACCTTATATGTTTACATTTCAATGTTTGTGTACAATTTTTAAAATGCTATATGGTTACTGATTTCCAATAAAATTAATGAGAAAAAATTTTAAAAATGAACCAACAGACTGACCACCAATTACCATCAACACAGTCCATCCTCTAACTTTTTAGCACAGTCTCACTGTCTGGTTCCACACAGAGGCACAGGCTTACCCAGGACAGTCATTTCACCAACGTTGTATGGCCACCGCAACAGAAGAACTGAATTCTATTATTGCACGGATACAAAAAAAATGAATATGTGAATTTCAATGGCAAAACAGCTGCATTTTCTTCAGAGCGTCACAGGAACAATTTATGCCTTGTATGGATTAATAAGAAATGAAGCCAACCACTCAAAATCACATGCAGGAGTTTGGGTGATAGCTCAGTAGAATAAGCACTTGCCTGGCAAGCACAAGAACCTGAGTTCAATCCCTCATTCTGGAAAAAAAAAAGTTCTTGCACTGTCCTTGAGAAGCAATAGGGTATCATATGATGTCACCATCCTGGAGGTCACATTAATAAGACAAGATTATAATATGTGCATTCAGAAGCCTCGAATTTAAAGTTTAAAGTGAAGTGCCAGCCATAACCATGCACTGTAACATGCATATACCTCCATATTTGGGCTGTGGTGTGGAGAATTCTAGGACATACAAGCAAAGAGACATTGATAAGTCTTTGCTTTTCAGAGACTTATTGAGTGCATTTTTCTTTAAAAAATATGAATTGAAATTCACAGAAACACAAAACTGTGTTTAGAGTGTTCTATACTCTATTTCTAAAACACAACTCTTTTAGTTTTTAATCTTTGACTTCCTGTGTAATTGCTTTGGGCTGTTCCTTCTCAGGTCTTATTCCTTCTCCCCCATGTGAATTTCTCTGACTAGTATATTGTATTTTAAAATATATTCCTTTGATAGAATTTTTAATGTGTGTTGAACTCAGTTTGTTATTTTAAATTCTATTTTTGCACTTTGTTTCTTGAGGAAGAGATTCACTATGTAACACTGGCTGGCCTCAGACTTGAAGTAGTCTTCCTGCCTCAGTGCCAAGATTATAGGTTTGCAACACCACACCAGGCTACAATTAAATTTTTAAAAATGCAATGTATACTGCAACTTGTTTAGAATTAGGGACTCCATGAGAATGTGTGCATGAAAATTAGATAAACATTTCAAATACATTACCAACAATATTTATCTTAAACTGTCTTTGATTTTGAGAGAAGAATCAGGGTGTGGGAACACAACAGTGCTCACATTTTCACTGTTTGTTGGAGCTATGTGATGCAGAGTCCAGGAGGAGCTGCAGTGTAGGAGCCTCCTCATCTCAGCACATTTCATATCCATGGGAGGCAGCTGTGGAGGAGCCAGGTATGAAGACTCATTGGCCTTGATGGGAGAGTATTTCCCTTCATCTGTCTCCCATCTCCTCTTTGATTGGTGGAAAGCAATAGGGGACCTTGGGATTGATTTTCAAATCATTGGATTCAGCTGCATGATTCAGTCTAAAAACCTGAGTTCTCAGAGATTTCAGAGAGACATACAGAATGTCGCCAATACATAGGAAGTCCAAGAATTTCCAGACAATGACAGAATCTGATTTTAGTTTTACTGTTTTCATATTTTATCTTATTTTATTTTAAGTATCTAATGATCTAGTTGTGCTGGTGTGATTTTTATGTAAGTGCATTCAATAGAAATTCTTGGAATACCAGAGTTTTACTCAATAGATTTAGAAACACAGTTTTATTTAAGTTTATCTACTTGAATAGAAATAAATATTATTTAAAAATGATAAAAACACACAAAAATTTTGCTTAAGAGAACAATTAATGGCAGTGAGATTTGTAGAAAAACGATGTTTATAACAAAACCATACTATGATTTGGATACAGAGTATGAGAATTTATAACAAAAAGAGGCTAGCAATTGAGGAAACAAACTTGGACATATGAATTTTGTGGTTGTTTTATGTTAATATATGATTTGAAAACCCTGATTTTAAAAAGCCAAGAGTGGGCTGATATGGAGTTACATGGACTCCCAGAGACCTGCCAAAATCAGGAGACTGTGAAGCCCTAAGAATCAATGTCCAGAGGTTGTCTATGAAGACACCTCAGCATAAAGCACTTTTAGAAAAAACCATCAGGCAGAAGAACACAGTTTTTACCTAAAGAAGAAAGAAAGCTTAGTTATAGTCTTAAACATTTCAATCTATTGCTAGTAAGAACCCCGCAGATGCACCCTTCTCTGTATCACTACAAAAATTCTCACAAAATGGCAGGCATTAGAAAATAGTCAACAAATCAGAAATATCCCATAATATGAACACTTGACACACAAGTTATAACATTAAAGATTCTGACAAACTGTGCTTAAAACTAAGAATTCCTTGCTCTTGCTCAATTTCACCTTCCATGCAACTATGAATTCTATAGACCATATAGCAGTTTCTCTGAAGTGCTCCTCTTCACAGTGTAAATGATCATTCCAAGAAAGTACTGTCCTTAGGAAGACTGAAGCATCCTGCCATCTGTCCCACTCTTATACCTCAGGGCCTCCCCCATGCAAAACAGCCCCCAGGCTTAACATGTAAAACCTGCCCTGGCAGACTAGCCCCAGTCTCTTCCTACAAGAGCCTTCCCTGATCATGGAGTTCCTGGATCTGCTCCTCTGCCTGGTGGCAGCTCCCTGCTGTGAGTGGCTCTGGGTTTCAAGAGAGGGACCTGGACAAGGGGTGTTTTGTGCTTTCTACTTATGGTGATGCTTTCTGTTCCCAGGTGTCCTGTCCGAGGTGCAGCTGCAGGAGTCAGGACCTGGCTTTTTGAAGCCCTCAGAGACCCTGTCTCTCACCTGCATAGTCTCTGGATTCTCTTTAACCAGTTATGCTATGCACTGGATCCATCAGGCTCCAGGGAAGGGACTGGAGTGGATTGGTGGTATAGGTTATGTTGGAAATACAGCTTATAACTCAACCCTTCAAACATGAATGGGCATTGGCAGGGACACTTCCAAGAGCCAGGTTTCACTAACACTGAGCAGCCTGAGATTCGAGAACACAGCTGTGTATTACTGTGAGAGAGACAAAGTAAGGGGAAAACCATGTGAGCCCAGACGCAAATCTCACTGCAGGGCAACTCAGGACAACAGGGTGTGCACAATACACATCAAACTCTCATGGAGCCTAACAGCACGTGCAGCTTCTTGGGGAACCTTTGCTGTTATGTTAATCCCATAATCTGCACATCACCTTTATTGCAATTTAGAATCATATTTACAAGCCCAAATTCCACATGGTAGCACAGGATATAGAAACAGTAAAGAAAAAACGTGAAAAGTAAAAAAAAAATATTTCACAATACTGGGGATTAAACTCAGGACCCTGTGGTTGCCAGGAAAGTATTTATTTTACTGAGCTATCTCCTCAGCCCAGAAAGTAATAATTTATATTATTAAATCACATCTACATTGGTCTCAGATTACTTTATTATCTTTATGGAACTTTAATTTCAGATTTTGAAATTTTCATAAATATTTTCATTGTCTTCAATAGTTCAAGCTCTAGCAAGATCAACAATCACATACATAAGGATACTCTTGCTTGTCAGTGAGAAACAACTGGAACATGCTGGTGACGGGAGCCCGTGAATTTTTTCTGGGATTAGCACCTTTGCTTTTAGAATCTATGGCTGTCTCTTTCTTACTCAAACTTTAGAAAAGATCCTCTGCAGTTTTTGGCTTACAGAAACATTAATTACCCTTGTTATTTAAATTTCGCTTTAGTAGTAGACAGACAGTTTACAGTAACCTTGGGGAGTGAGTACATTTATAAAACACAGCTTGATTCTCTTTAATTCCCCTCACTCTTCCCTTGTGCCATTCATCCCCTTTTTTTTTTTTTCTGAATCAGCTTTCCTGGTTTTTATTCATGTTTTTATTGATCTTATGACATGTGTAGGATATACAGCATTTACATTCATTTAGGTCTGTTCAGTTCATGGACATGAAAAATCTTTATTCTACTTCTTTTCCCTTCCTCACTCTCTCTTTTCTCACCTGCGTTCTCTTGGTGTCATCCCAATTGCGAGAGCTCTATCTTTTTGGTTCTTCTTGTCATCCTTTCTTGTGCTCTTTGCATTTTCCCTTCCTCAGATTAGAAGTTCTATGTGATATTTAAGTTTATGTGACTGATGTATATTGCTACAGATTATGTTTTCAATGTTCACCTATTTTCACACAAATGACTGTGATCCGTCCTTCTTTATAGCTCAGTAGCATACCTTGAAGTATAGCCAACACATGTACCATCATTTGGTGAATATACAGGGTCCTGCCAAGATTTAACTATTAGGATTTGTGCTGCTATACTCACTGACATACACATATTCCTGCAGTGTGATGTATTTAGCTCTTTAAGGAAGACACTTGGCATGATTTATAACCTCAGGTCTGGGGGGAGTTTCTGTACTTGTTTCACATTGGTTGTACTAGTTTACATTCTCAGCAAACATTACCTTTTTACTGTAGCTACTACAAAGTGTTTCATTTTTCTTGATGATTACACTGCTTTATTGCATAAGATGGAAGCTTAGCATTATTTTTCTTTGAGTTGCTCTAAAGGCTAGAAATGTTCCATATCATTCCCTCTGCTGAGAGGGCAATTGAGACTGGGTGTCGCGCGCCTGAAATCCCAGCTTTTAGGAGGCTGTAAACAGATGGATAACTACAAGTCTGATCTAGTAGTGAGACCCTGAACGCCCTGTAGACCCTTCCCCCGCAAAGAAATGGAAATTTCAGTATTTTTTCACAGACTTATAGGCCATTATTTTCTTCCAAAGACCCCTTATACACATTACATACCATGTTATAGACTGGGTCCTTTATTTTACATCACTTGATAGTTTAAATACTTTACATATTCTTGAAATTATTTCTCTGCATAAAAAATAAAATTATTTTCCACTATGCATCTGTTCTCTTCATCTATCAATGTCTTCATTGTGCTGAAGCATTTTGATTTGGTGTTATTTCATGTGTTGATTGTAGCTCTTATTGTGCAATTTTGGTTCTGTTTAGGAAGTCTCTCTTACACCCATAACTTCTTGTATTTTAAAATGCCCAACATGAACAATTTTCTCTTTAATATTTAATTGTTTTGGTTTGACTTGATTTAGTACCTGGTAAGAGATATGGATCCATCTTCAGTCTTCAGGCAGACAAATATATAGTGCACCAGTGGTATGCTTCTCTGCTTAGTACTGTATATTGGAAACTGTTAAAGAAAAGTACTAATAGTGGGCAACTTTGCTTATTTTTTGTTTTATAGATAATGGTTTTAATTTTCTTCATTTAAATTTATGTTGGCTATTGATTTATCATAAATAGGTTTTAACAAAATTAGTTATGTTCTAACAATTTTCTTCAATGATCTTACCGTGAAGCACATTGCATTTTGTCAGAGGCTTTTTCTGCATCCATGCACATGATCATGTTATTTTTCTTTTTCCTTATTTATGCAGTGCATTACATGTATTGATTTGGGTATGGAAAACCTCCCCATCTCTGGGTAAACACAACCCGGTCATCGTGCATGATGTTTTTAATACTGTGCTGCATTCTATTTGCTAGTAATTTTTGAAACATTTTTGCTTCCGTTTTCATTAAGAAGACTGGCTAACAGCTTTATTTTTCAGTTAATGATTTTCTGATTTTTAACATCAGTGTGATCCTTGTTTCCTTTATTGAAATTGAAAATGCTCCATTGTTTTCAAATCCATAAAACACTGAGGAGTGTGAGAGATATAACTTCTGGAAAAATCTGGGCAAAATTCAAAGTGCACTAGGTCCTGGACTTTCTTGGTAGCTATATTCTTTTCTTTTTTTCTTTCTTTTTTTTTTCTTTTTATTAGAGATTGAGCTAAGGCCCCTTGTGCTTGCCAGGCAAGCGATTGTTCTACTGAACTATCTCCCCAACCCAAAAGTTGAGAAAGGTATGTTTCTTTTTTATTATTTTTATTTTTTTGTTTTTTGCCTGGCTCAGGCTGCCTTTAGGGAGGATGTGGAGATCAAGCCGCCATCCCCTGTGCCTAACTGGGATTGTCCACACTTAATCCACTGAGCTAACCCAACAGCTCCATCTATATTCTTTATTCCTGTGTTAATTTCACTGATTTTTATAGAGCTTTTCAACCTTTTTTAGTCTGCTTGAATTACCATTAGCAATGTTTATGAATCTAGGTGTCTGTGCATCTCCCCAAATTTTTCTAGTTTACTAGAAAACACTTTTTAAATTATAGGTATTTCTTGAATTTGATGGTGTGTGTACTGTTTTATTCTTTGTATTTCACCATTGATGAGCTACATAATTTGTGAGATAATAAGATACATTGTCACCCATGATAGACATCATAGCATAGTATACATGTTAATTTTCAGATATTATAATGAAATCAACTGCAGCTAAAGCTGTGAAAACAGAGAATGAATTGCTCTGTAAAGTGGGAAGCATAACACCTGAAAAAAGTATGAATCTGATGTCACATATTGTTTCTTTAATTTGATTAATAACTTCTAAAAAAGTCAAATATATAGCAAAATTTTTCAGTAAAAATCTCTAATTCTAGAATTGAGACTTTCATATAGTTTAGAAACACGATATTATTAACATTCAGTGGTCATTAGGAAGCACAATCAGTAAAAGAGAACAACACTCTTAAACTGAGTTTTCATAAACATGATAGATATTTTAAACTAAAGTAAATATGAAGAAAATAAAAAAGAACTTCAGAGTAGGAAAAGATACTTGCAACTAATACAACAGCTAGTGTGCCCACGAACTTGGATCCAAACTATAACTCCAGCTTTCAAAATATAGCAGTACCACTAGCCCATTCAAAAGATCAGTAAAGCTTTTTGTAGATATCTCACCAGCACCAATCAGTGGTAATAAACAAGCATAAAACAGACCTTCTAGGTCAAATACCTTGACCACTAACTATAGGAAATTTAAAATGGGATTAGTTAAACACAGAAATACCAGCATAAGCTAAACACACACAGAGCTCAAAAATCTCTGCAGTATGTGCTACTTCTCACCACATGTCCATATTATGAACTCTTTTGTAGACTGTGGATACGATGCATACACTGACCAAAACAATGTCTCTTGCTTGTCCCTTCCAAGGCTCTCTTTAAGGCAACAGCCAGTGTTAACCCTTGGGTTCCAAGGTTTCTCATGCCTGGTACCACATAATCCTCAGCCTCACTGTTTAGAGATTCTGGTGTTCACTAAATCTGTTGTGCTGTGTATTACAGATCACTACGTCTGCTTTTTTATTTATTCACTTCTCATTTTGAACTTCATCTTCTCCTATTTTACACCAAAATTATTCCAAAAATGTACATTTGATTGTCTTCCTTCTCAAACTAATGCTCTGCTATCATCTATGGATGTGTTAATTCATTCTTTTTCATGACCACTAAGTGAAAACTGATTGTTGGCAAGATTGTGACATTTTCTTTGTTTCCATTATTCCTATTCCTCTTTGCTTCTTTCCTTATTTAATTCTTTTCAGTTCATACTCATACATGCGTGAACTACATAACCATGTATTAGTACATCCACACCTAGGAATAATAAATCAGTGCTTTTACAATTCCGTTTATCTTTATGGCTCAGTTTATGCTAAATTAATAAAATTATCAGAATTTTAATTCATTTAGAATTTCAACGTATTAACCTAACAAGATACTTTAGTGTCGTTTTTTTTTCTTTTGGAAGCTTTTATAAATAATTTGAACTTTGAGCATGTAGGTCACTTTCTCCTTCTCTGAGCAACAACATCAAACATATATTTTTCATTTCATAATAATGTACAATGACTACAAGTCTTCATGACTTTCTTTGCACTATTTTGATACATTTGTTCTCTCTGTATTGTTCAACTAAAGGCCTGTATTTATCCATCCTTTCAAGTGTTTGTCATCTCTGTGTAATAAGAGCATCACTATCTCTTTCCTCCAGCTCTTTGGGATTACATGGCACAATGTCATAATCTGTGGCCACCCTCTGTGTGAACAATCACCAGGATCCTTTCCCTCTATTGGCTGAAACTCTGTTCCTGGTCACCAATTTCCCAAGCTCTTCATCAGCCCCAAACATGCTGCCTTGAAGCAATTAGTTTTTCTCTCTGTGAGAAGAGCCACTTTATATTACTTATAAGTGTGACCTCCTGAAGTATCTGTCCTTTTGCCCTTGCCTTTGCTTCATTTATTATTAAGACTCCCAAGTATTGGGTCTAAATTCAATCAGTACAAATAAAACTGAAATAATTAAAAATGAAGGAGATATTTTTACTCAAGCTTTTAGAGCTTCAAGTTCATGCTCAGGGGCAGTTTTCTGTGAAACTCCTGGGTCCAGGAGTTCACCTCAGTTCATACAATCATAAGAGGAGCTGACGGAAATCAGTTATGGAGCCTTCTGTCTCCTCAGGAATGGCTAGGCAAGAGGACAAAGTCAGTTATCTGTGAACTGTTCTTGTGTCAGGACACACATGTGGAGACATCCATGACCTGAAATCCCTGTGTAGCAGTATGACCAGCCAATAGGGACTCCCTCTTGCAAGGAGAACAAGCCCAGCCCCGATACATCAGTTCTGTACTGGAGCCCAGACCTAGATACACTGGTATTCCTGCACAGTAGTGTCACTGAACACAGATACAAAGAGTTTAGGCTGAGCTTGGTTATATGTTTGAAAATTTTAATAGTAGCTTATGAAAATAACAGATCTTGAATGCACACGAGTAGGATATACAGGTGACTTCTGTGACAAATTTTGTGTGTGTTCAGTACAGGGTCTATAGGTCTCACTACACAGATTGGACTCCTAGTGGTTTTCCTGTTTTCAGCCTCTCAAGTACTGGAGTTACACACACATGCCACCACACCAAGTCTTAGTCCCCATCTCAGTGCATTACAGGAGTGGGGCCAACAGGAGTTGACACTTCTGAGATCTCTGAAATAATAGCATCTGAAGGGAAAAAAATTAAAAGAAAACTGCAGAAGGACAGAAGGGCATATGGAAATTCAGATCATAACTAATAGCATCTGAAGTACAGTAACAACTGCTTCAGAAGGAAATCAGATCAGAAATAGTCTTCCAAGCCAAAACAAAACAAAAAAAAGACATGATAATTATAATGAAAAAATGACTAAGCATGTGTAAAGAAGACAATGATAAAATATAGAAGATAATAGAAAACTGATGGAGGGGGACAAGGAGATGGCTCAGTAGAATAATCACTTGCCTGGCAAGCACAAGGTCCTGAGTTCAATCCCCAGTACTGAGGAAAAAAAAAGAAAGAAAAGGAAAAGAAAAGAAAACTGATGGAAATCTTCAACAAGCAACATAGAAAAGTAAATAGAATGCATGAAACAGATTCAAAGAGATATTCAAAGAGATTAAAAACTCAATTAAAAGCTTGCAAAACCATCAAGATAAAAGTGAAGACAAACTTCTAGTCCTTGAAGACACTGTTGGAGCTAGTGAAAATGTAAGGAAATATTTTTTTTAAAAGCAGCTAAGTTCCAGGAAATAATAACTCAACAGCTGCAAGATGATGCAGGGATGAACAACATAAGACTAATAGGCATCCGTGAGAAAGAACTAGTCTATACAAATGATATAAAAAGAATACGGGCAGAGTTAATAGCAGAAAACTTCCCAAATATGGGGAAACAAATTGACATTCAATGAACCATGGCACATAGAACTCCAAAAAATATCAACCTAATTAAAGCACCCAGGCATATGATAATCAAGATTACAATAATTCAGCACAAGAACAGTGTACTAAAAGCCACTAGGCAAAAGAAACAGATTGCATTTAAAGGAAAACTGATCAGGATAATGGCAGATTCTCCTCACAAACCATCAAGTCAGGAAGAGTATAGAGTGAAGCACTTCAAGTCCTGCAAGAAATAAAATTTCAACTCAGAATAATACACCCTACAAGACTCTTTTACAAGCTTAATGGAGAAGTGAAACATTTCCACAAAGTAGAACAACCAAAGAATTTCATGACAACTAAGCCAGTCCTACAAAGTACTTAAAAGTACTCTAAAATGGATCAAAATGACCAAAACTCCAAGAATGAAGACAGAAAAAATTCAGGAAATAGGGCAAAAAAATTAAAAAGTAAGAAAAGTAGATTATCAACAGCTGCAAAATACTATGATAAATATAAGTCAATATATATCAATTATGATCATCAATGCAAATAGAACGAATTCAATAATTAAAAGAAATAAATCAGCAGAGTGGATTAAGAAAAAAATCCAACAATATGCTGCAGAGAAGAAATATATTTAACTTATAAAGAAATTTATGGGCTAAAAGTTAAAGGATGGAAAACAGTAGAATATGCTCCAGTACTTCAGAGGAAAGTAAGGATAGCAAATTTGTTTGCAGACACTCTGAAATTCAAACCAAGAATGTTCAAAGCAAATAAAGACAACCACTACATACTGGCTAGAGCAAAAGTTCTAGAGGGAGAGATAACAATTACAAATATGTATGTACCAAATATAGGATATCCAACTATATAAGACAAATTTTAGTCAACATGAAAAGTCTAATATTCAGTAACACAGTCTTAACAAAAGACATTAACATCCCCTTATCCCAAAAGCATAGGTCAAACAGACAAAAATTAGCAAAGAAGTGCAGAACTAGACCAAAACTTACAACAAATGGACTTAGTGGACATATACAGTGTTCTATCCACAAACATCTAAATACACATTCTTTTCAGCTGCACACGAAATGCTCTCTAAAATAAAACACACACTAGTTCATAGAACATGCTTAAGTATATGAAAGAAAGCAGAAATCATCTCATTCCTATTATATGACCAGAGTGCAATGAAACTGGAAATTAATAACAAAAGAAACCACAAAAATTCCATAAACAAATGAAAATTAAATAACACCCTCCTCAGCAACCCATGGGTTACAAATGAATTAAACAAGAAGTTAAACAGTACCTACAAACCAATTAAAATTCAAACACAACTCAGAAGAATTGATTGAGATGACAGCAATTCTTAGAGAGAAATTTATAGTGGTGAATTCACCTATTAGAAAAACAGAGCTAGAACAAATAAATACTCTAATGCTGAAATTCAAACCAAGAATGTTCAACCGAACATTCTAGAAAAAGTAGAGCAAACCAAGCAGAAAGCCCAAACATGGGAAGAAATGATACATACTAGAGCAGAAATAATCAAATTCAGACAAAGAAAATAATACAAAAATGAATAAAAACAGATTGTTTTAAACATTAAAAAATTATAAGTCCCGAGCTAACCTCATCAAAAAGAGGAAAGAAAAAACTTGATGCAATGTGTTAATTAATGTAACTGTCCTACTAACCTATTTTGAAATTGTCTCATTCCTTTATCTTTCCCATAGAAATGAATTTAAAACACAAAAAAATCTCAAATACAAGAAATAATGAAAAAGGTGAAATTACAACAGATTCAGTGGAAATTCAAGTAGGTTATTAACACTTTTAAAATCTCACTCTTACAGAATTGAAGACACAGAAGAAAAGGACAGATTTGTGGTAGGTACAAATTACCACAACCCCATCAAGAATGTATAAACCTCTGAATAATCAAA
>PVKN010024804.1:0-14326 GCA_004027915.1 Capromys pilorides | reverse complement strand
AAAGTGGATTTTTATATATTAAAAAATGTTTTCTTCCCCACCCCCAGAGCATGCTGAGATGGCAATTAAGACTGGGCATGGTGGCATTCACCTGTAATCCTAGCACTTGGGAGTCTGAAAACAGGAGGATCACAAGTTCATTCTACGTAGTGAGACCCTGTACTAAATACATTAACAACAACAATTTAAAAAGGATGTTTTCTTATGGATGCTATCTGGATATTTCTAATTGTAACTTTAAAATTTCACACCATTTCTGTGAGTAGTGTGAAACAGATTGATGAACAATTTCTGAAGGAACAGTTCTACAACTATTTAACTGAACAGCATTTCACATGGGTTTTTAAAGCTGTCTTTGATTCTTTCCTAGGTATATGGATATTTACACACCTCATACTTAGTGATTTTTGCTATAACAAGAAAGAAGGTAGGAGCGTATTTTCAGCTTCCTCATTCTCTTATTAACTCTTCTCCATCTCATATGTTAATATGATGACCAAAGTCCTGCTCCTTTCTGGGTGGAAAAATCTCAAAACTTGCTGGCCGCTGGTGCCTTTGACTGGAGTTTTAGCAAGGTAATATTTAGAAGCACTTCTATATCTGGATAATTATTCTAAGAATAAAACTCTTAAGTGGTGTTTAAGTTTAAAAGCATGCCATAAATAACATACTAAATTTCACTAGTTTGGATAACCAGGAATAAGAGTTATCTGAGAGTAACTAACAAGTCTGATAGTTATTCTCAGGACAACTTAGTTCACATTTTGAAGTTTGGCCTGAAGCAAATATATATACATTTGTGCAGGGTCTCATTACACAGCTTAAACTTGTACTGATCCTCCTGTTTCCAGCCTCCCCAGCACTGGCATTACAGGCATGTGACACCATGCCTGGACTCAGTTGCCAGTTCAGTGCACCCAGGGGTGAGGCCAGCACAGTGCCAGGCATTGAATCCCAGTCCATGCACTTGCCTAAGCAGGTACATAGTCCGTTGAGTTATCTTGCTGGCCCTGTGAAGCAAATATTAAGTAGCCTAAGTTATGTAAAATGAGAGTTCTTTGGCTAGGCAGGATGGTGCACATTCTAATGCTGATAGGAGTGTTACGAGTTGGAAGCTAGCTTGATGAACTCATGTCTCAAAAACTCCAAAAAGTTTCTTGAAGTACTAAAACTATAAGATACTAAAAAAAATTCTACCCTAGATTCTTCCAGATCAGGAGAAGGAAGCATCTTTTTAAAGTATATTAGGTGTGAGGGACATTCAGTTTGCTTCAGCCACTGCTGCATAAAAGCAGCCATGGGGGGGGGGGGGGCAGTGGAGGGTGGAGCAGCCATGGTGAATGTGTGTTGTGTTTCCATTAGATTTGCAAAAACAGGCAGTGAAAATAATATGTGCTTCAGCAATGAGGATACTCAAGACTGGGAGAAGGAGATGACTAAGTGTGGCTAGATTCCAGAGTAAAAGACATTCAAAGAATAGGGAGATCCATGGCCAGTACTATTTCATCTCTCTTATTTTTTTTTCCATCAATTTTTTTTTATTTGATCTCTCTTATTCACAATTGTCTTTTTTTTTTTTTTTTTGCAGAACCAAGGATTGAACTCAGGACCTTGCACTTCCCAGGCAGGCACTTGTGCCCCTGAGCTATCTCCCTGGCCCACACAATTGTCTTAAGAAGATCTAAACTTTACTAATCTGCAATTCCTAAATCTTTAGTAAAGAACAATGCAAAAGTACTGGTCATGTCATAAGCACAAGAAAACACATCAGACAAATAATCACTATTCTGTAATTCTCTAGGGGTTTAATAAGTCCTGTAGTACCAATTTTTCTTCCTTGCTCATCTGTTTTCGAGCTTCCGTTTGGGCTTTGAAATACTGGCTCATCTGAGTAAAATCACATTTGCTTAGGTTGGTGATAGTATTCTTTTCTTCATTAGTCATTTCCTAGTTAAAAGTAAAGGGAGAGACAAAAGAAGACAATAAACACACCAAAAAATCCTCAGATTTCCTTCCAATTACAGCAAAACACCACTTCTTCAGTCAAAAGTACGTGGAAAGGTAAATCTGAAGTTTAAGTGGTTTTGTTCTTTAACAAAATATATTAATATAAAAATGTTCACATGACTCATCATCAACAAAAATTACTTTTAATGTAATCTCTTGGGTTCCTTGGCAAATTGCCACAAATACCCAGGGATACAAATACCAGTTTGAAAACCAATACAAATATGTATCAAATATTTTATAAACAATATTATTATAAACTTGTCTCTTAGAAACATTACACATTTACAAATCTGATTTTCAGAGCTAGCTCAGGAGGTAAATTTTAGTTTACCCTTAATCCACATTATTCAAATTGACAATCAGATTTTTAAAAACTCGCCTATTATATATGATCTCATGAGCAGAAATTACATAAAGCAAATGAACAAGAACCAAGACAGAATGAGATGGCAGATTAACATCTCTGCAACAGCAGAGAGAAGGCAGTCTTACAGAGACAACTTTCCTTCGTTCAACCGGAGTTGAGGTTTTCTGTTAAGACTTAATCTGATGAACCCCTTCCTGTAGTGTTATGATAGCTGAGGGGAAAGACATACAAGTATTCTTGTTGGATAGAAACTTCATATAATATAGTAACTTTTCCAGAATTTAAAACTGAACTCTAATCCCTGCACATACTAGGTAAACTCTTGACCACTGACTGAGCTACATCCCCAGCCTTTAAACAACTTCTAATATAATGAAGTTCATAAAAGTTGTATTGTATATCACAGATTTTATTTGTAAAATCATAGCTTATACTTGGTATTTGATTAAATATTTTTGCGAGCTATTATGATATTAATATATGGGCTACAATACCTTTCTCCAATCTTTAAAGAAATTTTTCCTAAATATTTCCTTAGTAGTATATTCATGATCGAGCATTTTTGCAAAGAATGTAGCTATTTCTTCTGCTTTGGGGCTCAGCTTCATGACTTTACCTAGAGGAAAAAGTGGTTCAAAAAAGTGAGATATACTACTGATATTCTAAGTATGACTATGGAGTGCTGGAGACCTATTTAATAACAGGCTACCTTCCCAAGGTATACAAAAGTCTGGTGACACACAGTTAAAACAACAACAATGAAGACAACATACTGATTTTTATCTACTTGAATAAATTCTCCTTCTCTTCAGCAGATATTTACCTGGGTCATTGGAGACTATGCCAGTTAATTGTTCCCAGGTGCCTGCTCAGGACAGGGATGACCTAGGGAAGGCCCAGCCACTCTTCCTTTTCCTTTCAGCAAGCGGGGTCCTTTATACCTCTTCAATGGTTTTTAAAAATCAAATCCTCAGAGGGACTCCTGCCACTGCTAAGCTAAGCAGCTTCTGTTCAAGAAGGGGAAAAAGGGATAGGGCAGGGAGTGGAAGAAAGGAATTGTGGGGAAAAGAAATAGGCATCTTTTTTCTTCAAAGTTAGGTGGGTGGAATATAAATTTTTAAAAAAAAATCCACAATAGGGAAGCCCAGATTTTCTCATATGAAAAGTCCAAGATCTTCCTACACATCAGAGAGTGGTCTGCAGGCCAAAAGCATCAGAACCACAAGGAAGCAAATCACAAGTACAGCATTCTGGGACTGGTTCTGGACCTAATGAATCAAACTGTACACTAGATTTAGAAATACATGGCTCTGAAATATGGGTAGTATGGGTGCTGCCTTTTGAGAATAGGATTCAGCCACCAGGATGGCTGGGGTCCCTGGTAGCATGCAAACATTTCTGTAAAAGCAGCTCTATAAAAGAGCCCTAATACTTCACAACAAAAGCAGCTAACTTATAAAGAAAATCTGGATGAGACCTTGTATAACTTAATTAAGAGAACAATAAAATGAAAGTACAGTACTTGAGGGTTTAATCCACTTTCCAGAGAATACTTAAAACATTATATTTTTACAGTCAATTCCCACTCTTTTCTTTGAAAACCAAATTTTACAGCATGATCTAGAACCAAGCCATGCTATGAAGATGACACTGGGCTATTTTTAAAATGAGGTTAATTAAATAATTCCACTGCCTTACATAGATATTAATCAGTGAAGGAATTCATTCTTTATAGAAACCTAAAATTAACAAAAAATCCATCCATTACAAAATTCGTAAGTCATTTCATCTCCTGGTACTATGAAAGCTATCATCTTTAATAAGGAATGTAGTTAAGTATATACAACAAAATTGAAACCTCACATAGAAGCCTCTTGGAAGCCATAATTAAAAAGGCCAACAGGTGGCGCAGCATCCCTTTCTCAACTGCCCTCAAGCTTCTGCTTTGTAAGGAAAACACTCTGATGAAGATAATAAACTAGCTTTAGAAGTTTTTAAGGTCTTTTTTAGAACCCAACCCCAATTTGAGCCTGAACCAGAGTTGCCAATAAAACTTAACATGCTTCCAAATATAAAGGAAAAGATACCACTTAAAAATAAAATTGGGGCCAGCGAGATAGCTCAGTGGTCTAAAGCACCTGCTTAGGCAAGCTTAGGCAGATGCAGGGAACCGCAGTTTGATCCCTGGCACCACATGCCATGCCATCCCAGCCCTCAGAGCAGGCGGAGTCGGCCAAAGGGAAGAAAAAAAAAAAAAAAAAAGATGAGCTGTAAACAAATGGCAAGAAAATGTAAAGTGTTGTTCAGCATGTTTAGCATAAACCAAGTGTTAACAGTGCTGGGGGGGGGACTTTTGGGGCTATTTTACTGAATTATTTCCCAAAAGAAGCAATTGTAACTCATGTTTTTCTAAATGAGCTATAAAAAAATGAAATAGCAGCTCCCTGCATCAGGGTAGGGGGAGGATGATGACTTGAAAGTTCCTGGCAATGGTAGTACTTTGTGGAAAAGGCACAGCTCCAGGAAAAGAAAACTGCTGAGTCAGAGCTGAAAATGAAGGTCCTTAGAGGCAGCAATTCAGTTTCAGCAAGCTCCACCTCCCTGGCAGGTTTGAAAGGAAATCTGAGAATTCTCCTCTCTAGAGAGTGGACAGCACTTATACTTATCACAGTTTGGACTATTAAGTTAAGTACTCTTTGACTTATAGTGGAGTGGGAATTTACACAGTCACAGAGAAGAAACCCAAGGGCAGATCGAATGAAAAATGCTATAGCCCTGGAGATGGAACACTTATCAGGGGGAACTAAGCAACAATAGAAGGAAAAGGACCACGGTGATTAGTACTTAGCTTTCTATTTTGTAAAGTAAAAAAAAAAAAAAAAGAGGAAAGAAACAAAAAATCTCCGAAAGTAAGCAATCTGGCATCCCCATCTATCATTTGGAATCTGAAAGAAGCTTTTCCAGTTGAGTTGTAAGCTCTTAGTGATTCTAGACTAGGGTTACAGAATATCCACATTTTTACAAAGGTCTTTAATTTAAAGTCGTAGGCACTTTTTCTTTATCGGGAATTTTGACTTTTAAGTAGTATGCAGAAGTCTCCAGTGTGGTAAATGCAGGAACTCTGTCCTATACTCTGATTAACAGGAGTCAAACTTTTTCTGATGTAAATATTTGCTATTGATAATAGTTGAAGGCTCTTATTTTGGAGCAAACTTTCTACGGTCCGAAATCCTATCAATGGCTGGGTCTCTGTGTCTGAACACAGGCACATTCAACACACACATCTTCTTAAAAAATAAATTCTGGCTTCCAAATTTGGTACTTTACTCACGTATAGATCACCCTTCAGTGTAAACCATACGTTGAGCAACCCTTACACAAAATGTTTGGAACTGAACTTTAGGATTTGGGCTCCCCTGCACACACACACATTTTTGAATATTTGTATATGTAGGAAATCTAAATGGTGGTACCCAAGTCTGAATATGAAATTCTTTAATATAAACCTAACACATGAAGGTAATTTACCTTATATCTGAAGTTAATTTTACATAGCAATTTTAATAATTTGGGGTATGAAACAAAATTTCATTTGGTATGGATATTAGCATCCCCAAATTTTTATATTTGCAGCATTCAGATTTCTATCTAGACCTATGTAGTCCTTGAAGCATCTCTGTTCATGAGGTCACCACTTAGGGATAAAAGGTGCACCAGAACTCTTGAGAGTTTGCCACTAATAAATTGACAGTTTTCCTGCCCAGTGTTTCTCAACATTTGATCAATCACTTGGTTTAGAATCACCCAGTTCCAACTTTCAACCTATTAAATGGGTGCAGATCCACTCTGGTAAATTTTAAAAAACACATAAGAGTTTGAGGAACGATGGTCTGGTCATTTCTGGATAGCCCTCTTAATGAAAATCAGGTCAACACTGCCATTTATAAACCACTACAACGCCAACAGAAAACAGAACAAAGGCTACTCTCAAATGAAATATCAATGAGCATTCATAGATAACTCCAAACATTATCTATGTGGTTATCTATCTCCAAGAGACCCAGACGGGGCATTTCTTTAAAGCAGTTCATTTTGACTATTCATATTAAGTCCCCCAACTCACGAACAAGTTCTGTCCCAGTAGTACATTCACAAATCCAATTTATAATCCAATAAAGTCTTAGAGTATACCTGGGAAAGTTCACAACTCAAATGTTCATAAGTCAGGGACTGACTGTACCTATAGCATAGGGTTGTACTACATAGTGAATGACAGATTCTACCTGCCCAACTAGAGGTTGATGGCAGACTAATTCTCACCAAACACTAGTACTATTTCTAGCCAAAAGCAGCTTGTATTGCATTATCATAACTAAAATAAATACCACCACTCAAGTGAAGTTTTTCTAATAGCTCCACTGTGCAGAGTAGTTCCCTAAATATGAAGTTTGAAAAAGAACCTTGAGCGGTGAACCATGGATTGTGAGCTGTTCTTATAGTCCATATCTAGATGTTCCTCAAAAGTCTTATTTGCTCAGAGGCAGGGCTTTTGGGTGTATGGGCCATGAGGGTGTGACACTCATTAGTCGATCAGGTCCACTGATGAGTTTATAACTAAGTGTGATGTTGGGATGTGAAGATTGGTTGGACGTGAAGCCTGGTTGGGTCACTGGGGCACAGCCGGGAAAAATGTACCTCCCTTCCAACTTCTCCTTTCATTCTCTCTCCTTCCTGTCAGACATGACATGAACAGCTCTCCTCTACTATTCACCTCTGCCATGCTATCCTGCCTTGGAATCAGCTGACGACTGACTGAAACATAGGCTAAAGTAAATTTCTCCTCCTTTTTCTCAGGTGTCTCAGCAATGAGGGAAGTAACTAAGACACTTAAGTACATGGATCATTTTTTGGATTATGTAGGTAAGATATTAGCAATCCATTTCTCATGCTACTCTGTGAAAAGCAAATGGGCTCAGAGTTAACGAGTTAAGGATTCTTCCTCATTTTCTATCCCTAAATAGAAGCAGTCTATTTTCATAGCCAAGAGTTAGACAACATTTCAACAACTCACCATCATAGTAAAACTTGACACTTTCTGGAAGAGGCTCATATGGTGGAGCAAATACAGGACCTTTATGTTCTAGGAATTTCCACTTGATGCCTTCAGGATAGCGTTCTTCTTCCCACCTTTTAAAGACAAGGCACAAACTCATTTAGTGCTTATCTTGCCACTTGTTATATACCAAAATAATTATCTGCTCAACTGACTGGTTGAGTATAGTCCTTGAAGTAGTTTCAAGAAGTTTTAAGGCCTGGATCAAAATAACTAGTGTTTCTTGCTTTGAAAAAGTCAGGAGTTAATAAGGATTGATAGAATAGTCATATGAATGAAGGGAAAATCCAATTTTAACAGCTCAGTTCAAAGATATTGGATATTAAAGATCATTCAAGGGCCAGCCAGATAGCTCAGCACACTAAAGTGCCTGCTTAGGCAGAGTGCAGTGGTGTGCTGTGCTGGCCCTGCCCCTGAGGCATGCTGAGACTGTGACTGAGACTGGGCATGGTGGCGCACACCCATAATCCCAGCTATTGGGAGGCTGAACACAGGCAGATCACTACGAGTCTGATCTACATAGTGAGACCCTGCAGAGCCTGTACTTAAAAAAAAAAAGAGCTTAGCAACAAGAAACGTTTTCCTGAATTTCCTAGTATCACTCTAATATTCAGTTGGATCAAAAATCTCCCAGTGACCAACAACCACAATCTAAGTTGCAATCCATGAATAGGTGTTCAAAGTCTTGTTTTCTCTGAAAATTCTCATCACCTTTATGTATTTTTAAAGAATTATCAGATTTATTTTATATGTACAACATTTAGAACTTAAAAGACTTTATCATTCAATATTTTTACCTATATTAAGGCCTACAATGCTATGCAATATTTCTGAAGGCAATTGCTTCTACTCACTTATTCCCAATATTCTAAACATACAATAAAAAGGATATGTATGCTGTAACAATACTTCTATGAAACCAAAGGCTATACATGCCTAGAGTTTCAGGTACTTGGGAGGCTGAGGCTGAGTGCTGAGGACTATTTGAGTCCAGGAGTTCAAAGCCAACTTGGACAACACAATGAGATCCCATATCTTCCAAAGAAAAACAGATGGCTGAGGCAGAAGAATCACAAGTCAAGGCTAGTCTGACCAACTTAGTGAGACCCTGTCTCAAAAAAAAAAAAAAAAAAAAAAAAGCACTGGGGATTTATGTCGCTCAGTGGTATAGCATTGGCTAGAATATGTATGTATATGGTCCTGGGTTCAACTCCAGTAAGTGGAAGAGACAACCACAACTATACAACTATAACCCAAGGTTAAAAATAAACTTAATTTTTAAAAATAGGCAAAGAACTTAAAGGAAATTTCTCTAAGAGGAGCTACAAATGCACAATAACAAAAAATGCTCAGCTCCATTAATCACTAGGGAATAGCAAGGCAAAACCACAATGAGATAGTACTCATCAAGATGTCATCAAAACAGAAAACAGCAAATGTTGGCTGGGACATGGAAAATGTACTCTGGTAGGAACAGCACAGTCATAGAAAGTAGTAGGGCAGTGTCTCAAAAAGTTAAATATAGAATTACCACATGAACTTAGGAATTCCAAACCTTGGGGGGGGGGGGGCAGAAACCAGGTACTCGAATATTTGTAGCACTGCCAATAAGTCAAAACAGAAACAACTCAGGATAATAGTGAAACATTAGCCGTAAGGACACAAAATCTGACACATGCTACAACATGGATGAACCTTAAGAATATTGTTATGTGAATGAAGCCAACCACAAATGTCAAATATTGTATGACTCCACTTATGAGGTGTATGAAATAGACAAACTCATTGTTATGACTTGTATTTGCATGCTCCCCTCAAAAGTCATATGATCATAGGTGGGGGTTTTCTCAAAGGTGGCTGAATCCATCATATGTGTGATGGTGAAATTTAGAATGTGTGATTACTAGGTCAGTCTACTGATTGGATTAGCACCACTCTAATGCCAGTAGCCTAGATAATAATATAAAGAGGTAGAAAGGGGTTGATAATGGTTCTTACTTGCTTTGATGCCCACCAGTTCCATACACCATAAGCTATTTTTCCTCTAATGCCCCTCTGCCATACCACTTTGTCTTCGAGCCAGCCAATTATGGACTAAAGCGGCTACAAACCCTGACCTGAATAAACCTTTTTTCCTTCAACTTTGGGTGTCAAGTATTTTGTCTCAGCATGAGGAAAACTAAGACATTCATAAGACAGTAGAATGGTGTTACTAGGAGCTGGGGTGAGGGGAACTGAGAGTATTAAATGAGTACAAAGTTTTAGTTCACAAAGCCAGGCTTGGTGGCGCATGCCTGTAATCCCAGCACTTGGGAGGCTGAGGCAGGAGGATGGATGCAAGTTTGAGACCAGCCTGGGCTACAAAAGTGAGCTTAAGGCCTGTCTGAACTGCACAGGGAGACCCTGTGTCAAAAAGACAAATAAATAAATAAATATACAAACAAACAAACAAAGTTTTAGTTCACAAAGTAAAAGGAGCTTTGGAAATTAATCAGTGGTGACCATGGTTGCACACCAACGTGAATATATGCATATACTTAATTCAACTCAAATGTATATTTAGAGTAAGATGTAACACTCATGTTTTAAATAGACATTTAAATAATTATTCAGAAATCATTTTTTTAAAAATTAGTAATATCTTAAACCTAGAAGGTGCACTAAAAATCTATACCAATTTATCACTTCACAGATAGCAAGCTGGCGGAATTAACAAAGGCAGACCTACAGGCAGCAACCCACCCATTCCTCGAATTTACCAGTGCTCTCCAAATGAGAAAGCATCATGTATGCATGCACATACTGCAAAAATATTTGCAAAGAGCGTAACTACTGTAGCAGTTATACCAGATAAAACTGAACCAAAATCTAATTCCCTTGAGTTAACAAGCACCTTACATTACACTAAATTTCATACAATCTTTAACATTCTCAAATAAAGGTCACATACTACACACAGCTTTCTGAAAACTAATTGCTCCAATTAAGGGCAATTTCTGATCTGAGAGTATCAGGAATTTATACTTGTCCAGTTTCTTACCATTATCTTAGGTGGTATTCACAAGTGCTGATTTTCAACAGTAATTCCTTACATTACATTCTTAACTTGTACCACGTTTTTTTCCCTTTGCTAAGACACTTGAAATTCCATTTAGAGTTGAATCTACCACCAGCAATAAGTGCCTCCATTTCTAAGCCTACTTGTAAAGAATCATTTGTTATAATTTGGGACTTAGGTTCCAGCAGGTCAGCCATGACACAGAAGTGTACTTGACTCAGTTGAAACCCTGTGTAGTACTAAAAATGGTAAACAGTTACACATAGAGTCACTTGGGTTAAACAGATTTTTCTGGATAAATCTAAATATAGTGCCACCACTTGCAACCCAGTTTCAATGGAGAAATATGATGAAACAACAACAAAATCCAGGGGAACTGGAAAGCATTTTTCCATCCTCACAATTACCAAAGAGAAGAAAATGTGGGTCAGAATAAGTCTGCTCTGTTTTTGAAATGAACATAGCTGCAGATTTTGAATAAAGATAAAAGAACTGCACATCTGCCAAAAGTAATATTTACTGGGATAGCAAGAATACTAAAAAATGAAAGTATTTACATTTACATTTCCAAACTGTGTACTGGTAGAAGTCAGTCAGAACTTTAGACTACAATGGGAAGCCGATAGTCACTGGTTAGGAAGTTATTCATTGCTGCTCTGCATTTCTAAAAAACTTACATTTTGCTTGCTATTAGGCATTGTGCCTGAGAAGAATGCATAAAGTTGAACAACTGAATTTGGGAAAAGCATGCATTAAAAGCTGCAGAAAAGTAGTACTCAACCCATACCATCTTTAAAGACTAGCCAGAGCAGGGCATGGTGGCGCATGCCAGTAATTCCAGCACTCTGGAGGCTGGGGGAGGAAGACCACTGCAAGTTAAAAGGCCAGCCTGGGCTGTATCAGCAAGTATAAGGCCAGCCTGCAGTATTGTGCGATTTTGCCTAAAACCAAATCAAACCAAACCAAATCAAATGAAACCTAGCCAGCTCATTTAAAAACCAAAGCAAGAAAAATTAAAGCCCTTTCAAAAGCTCTTTTTCCTTTTTCTTTAAATCCTTTTTCCTTCTTATTCCATTTCATTCCCCTCACCATTTGAAAAGATTTCCCTAATTGCTATTATTTATCCCTTTAATTGGCTCTTTGTATTTTTGGGTTTCTTTTATAAGAGAAATCATATATTTCATTTATGTGCCTGACTTGGTTCATATAACAATATGTTCGCATGGTATATCCATTTATCTATAAATGCCTCTATTATATTTTTCTTTATGGCAGAATAGTATTCCATTATATAGAAATACCTCCTCTTAATTCATTCATCTCTTAATGGGCATGAGTACATAGGCAGTTTCCAAAATTTAACTATTATCAATCGTGCTATTATAAACATGGGTGCGGGTGTATCACTGTGCCATGATCCTTATAACTCTTTTAGGAAGATACCTAGAATGGGTATAGCTGGGTCAAATGGAATTTCTATTTTTGGTTCTTTTAGGAATTTCCATACTGATCTCTACAGTGGTTGTACCAGTTTACATTCCTACCAACAAGGCAGCGTTCTTTTTGCCCCACAGCCTCACCAGCATTTGTTAAATGCAGAGAGGATCAAGAGTTAGGAGGTAGCAGGCAAGGGATAAAGGACAAAGAATTAAGATAAATTATGTACATGCACAAACTCCCACGATAAATTTGCAATATGTACTGCAAACACATACCAACAAAAGACACATAATAAAAATGAATAAATTAAATGACAAGTAATGTAGGAAAAAGCTCCAAAGCCATATCTCAGAATTAATGTGTGGCAAAAACTGATGATAATTTCCAACTATGAAAACAAGGGTTACTACACCCTTGAAAGGTATCTAATTCTACACACAGAGGCTGGGCCAGGAAGTTTTAGGCCCAACAAGAAGCAAAGTTCCAAAAGAAGAGGGGAGACAGCAGAAGCTCCTAATGAGGAAATAGAACACATACTATGCACCACTACAGAGTAAGAGATGCAACAGATTGAATCATTACTAACTTAGCATTCTGAGGACTCCTAACAATAACACCTAATCTATACAACCACTTTTTCATTTTGAAAAACAATTTTATTTAAGGTAGTAAAAACCTTTTCAGATAAATTATATCTTAAAAGGGGAGGGGAGGAGAGGGGAGGGGAGGGGAGGAGGAAGAGGAGAGAGGAGGATAAAACCACATATCCTTTTGCTTTTTAACTCTGACCTCTGGAAAGGTACCCCATCCCTCTACCCTATGACCTTTATCTACACCTTTTAATAATATGTCAGTCATCATCACTGTGTGGCCTATTTCTGCTCTACTACCCCAAACCACTCCCTTCTGTGCTCTTTAGCCTAAGAAGTGCTGGGAACATTTTTTTGCGTATTTTTTATTTTGTTTGGTTTTTGGCACCAGATATCAAACTCCAAGACCTTGCAAATGCTTATGCCACTGAGCTACATCACTGGCCCCCAACATCACTATTCTAAATAACAGAAGTCACAAGAGTAAATGCATATACATGAGTCTGGAGGTCACACACCAAACTAAATAGAGGCTGGAAAGAAAAATGAGAATGGAGAAAACCTTTTTTTCTAACTCAGTAACATTTATGTTTACAACTTTTTTTTTTAACAAATATAAATCATGTATTACCTGTGCAATATATAGTATGAAAACAAGCATTAAAAATGTGTTGAGCTAGGCATGAGAACACATGCCTATCACCCCCAGCTACTCAAACAGATTGAAGCAGATAAGTTCAAGATCATCAGCATTAAGTAAATTGGCAAGACTGTCTCAAAATAACATTAAGGAGTGGGCATGCAGTTCTTTGGGAGAGCATTTCCTTAGTAGACACAAAACCCTAAATTCAATACCAAGCATGCAGATGGAGAAGATGAGACAGGACATAGATGTCTATTTCAAAAGTTTGAAGTAGAAAATAAAAATTCTCCACCTAAACACTTCATAAAAGTAACCAATAATTGCTTGCTGTTAATCTGTTCTGCTGGCTTGTTCCACCAGAGGTATACGAATGACTGTTCCATCACATGGCTTATATCCCTGGTAGAAACTGATCTATGGCGGCACACGCCTGTAATCCCAGCACTTGGGAGGCTGAGGCAGGAGGATTGGTGTGAGTTCATGATCAGCCTGAACTGCATAGTGAGACCGTCTCAAAAAGACAAAAAAAAAAAAAAAAAAAAAAAAAAAAAAAAAAAAAAAAAAAAAAAAAAAAAAAAAAGAAAGAAAGAAACTGATCTAATCACTTTTATTGGTCTTTAATAAAATTACTAAAAAGCTATTTGATGGGATGGTCACATGTGTATGGCCTTGTCTTAAACATGTTAAAATGCCCTCCATAAAAACTATCTGAATATTCACTGACAGAGAGAATACCTTTTTTTTAAATTCACAACCTTAAGATACTTCCACTTATCCCAATCTGAGAGGAATTAAACAAAAAGATTTTTTACTCATTATTTTTCTTTCCAGGTTTCATGCCTTGTGAAGTTGTATTTATTAAACTTTCATTTTTATAAACTGACCGTTCCTGTCATAGTGACATGAAACTCTGCTGTACAGAAAATTTCAATTTTGATGTACCAAATTTTGAAAGATCATCAAAAGTTTGTAACATTACACAACCATTCACCCAATTTTATTGTGGTGGTTTGTGTTAACAATAGGCAGTTTTTTTTTCAACATGACTTACAAATCAACTTACCCTTCCCTATTAAATTTCATGCATTTACAATACCAATAATGA
>PVKN010024803.1:0-14285 GCA_004027915.1 Capromys pilorides | reverse complement strand
TTCCTCCTTCGATGCTGGATTGTAATATTAAGTGGTCAGGGGTATACAATGCTCCATCCTCACATGTTCGCCTCATTCTAGTTACATCTGGTTCTCTCTCTCTCTCTCTCTCTCTCTCTCTCTCTCTCTCTCTCTCTCTCTCTCTCTCTCTCTCTCTCGGTGGTTCTGTGTGTCTGAGTCTATTTCTGAGTCCCCACTGAGCTGATTCCCTTCCCACCAGCTG
The DNA here is from genome assembly GCA_004027915.1 of Capromys pilorides. NCBI lineage: Eukaryota > Metazoa > Chordata > Mammalia > Rodentia > Capromyidae > Capromys > Capromys pilorides. The sequence goes on along the minus strand of PVKN010024803.1, from coordinate 14,062 downwards.
TTATCACTCTTGATGGCTGAGCTCCATTATGTCTTTAAAAGCCACGGGGATGTCCCCAGAGGTGGCACCTCTTCATGTGTCTAGCTCTTCACTGTCTCACTGGGCTGCACAGGATCACGGTCTTCACTCCCCAACAGCTGGAATGGGGAGCAGCTGTCCATGGACCGGGACTCTCTCTGTGGTTTCCTCTATACGTGGCAAGAAGACCCTGTGGGAGTTGGTCTCCCAACTTTCTTCTGTATGTGGAAGACTGGCTTCACCCTTCTTAAATGCTTTTTCAGATACCCGTGATCAGTTTCCCAAGGATCCAGAATATCTTGAAAAACTTCTTTCTACAGAATTTTTCTCTTCTCATCCTTTCTGAAAACTCTGACATCTTGGTCCACTTGCTTTTCCTGGGTCAGAAAATCTTTTAAAGACATGAGTATTGCATTTCTTTTTGGTAGGATAAAGTATTCTAAAAGTGGCCTCAGAAAAATATGTAGACAGTTAGCACTGTTGGCATCACAGCCAAAGTGTGCAAGTTAGATATCTGTGCTGAGGAAAGGATGGCCCTGACCACAAAGACAGTTCCAGTTTGGGACAAAAAATTTAAATCTATCCCTCCCCCATTCTCTTCCCTACTTCAAAAAGAAGAAAGGTCTAGCACCTTGCCTCTCTTATTCAACAAATGACAGACTCCATTCACTCAACCACCATGAACTTGAAACTTGGGCTGAGATTACATTTCCAAGTAGAGTCATCAGCCCCAAACCAGAGGAAGAGTCTATGCTGTCAAGTCCCTATGTGACACTTTTCAACAGAGCAAAGCAGTAGTTCCAAGAGCTGTAATAGGTCGTATTAAAGCGCAGTAGTCTATAATTCCAACTACTTGCGAGATTGAGGCAACAGGATCACAAGTTCAAGTTCAGCCTGGGCAGTTTAGCAAGATTCCACCTTAAATATAAAAAGGGCTGGAGCTAGAGCTTGGTGATAGAATATGTGGCTAACATGCAAGAAGCCCTAGGTTTAATCCCTAGGACTGAAAAAAATAACAAATTAGAAGACCTTGCCCCCTCCTATATTTTAAAAAACTGTACATAGGGAAAAAATGGTCTGTATCAACCCAAGAATATAATAACACTGCCTCTCTCTCCTTGTTTTAGGGAATGCTGTCGATTTTTTGGAGACAATGGCTTGACTTTGAAGGTGTTTTTTACCAAGGCAGCACCTTTCGGTGTTCTTTGGACACTCACAAACTACCTGTACTTACATGCAATAAAGAAAATAAACACTACGGATGTCTCCGTGTTGTTCTGCTGCAACAAAGCTTTTGTGTTCTTGCTCTCATGGATCGTTCTCAGGGACAGGTTCATGGGAGTGAGGGTAAGTTCCTTATTATCTGTCTTCCTCCCTCACTCAGTCATGTCCACCACAACCTGTCCATTGGCTTGCTTCGCTCCATGTGCTGGACTGTGAGCAGAGCTGCTGGCCACTGTCCTGATTTGCAGCAGAAAAAGGGGCCTGCAGAGGGCTCGGTTCTTGGTGTGCCTTGCGAACCTTCTTGCTTGCAAACCATACAAGACAAGCATCCATTAAAGCACCTTTCATTTCAAGCATTTCAACAAGCATTCCCAAAAGTGTGTGCTGGTTGGAGACCCAACCTGAGAATGGCCGTGTGCTCCGCTCTCTGCATACTCACTCACTGTCCCATGGCAGCTTCCCAGGCCGCAGTAAGTGGCATGACTGCCCTGCAGCCTGGACCTTCCTGCCAATGCCAAAGCTCTGTAGTAAGGGTGCATCTGGAAGCCAGAGACCCTGCCTATCCACATGCCTGTGTGTGGGTGTGACCCTCTGCCTAGCCCGTGTGTCACAGCCCACAGGAGCCAGACACGTTCATACCAAGTCCAAATTGTGAGAGTAGTAGTGCACTTCCTTCATCCTGCAGATGTGGGCTGAATGAAATTACATTGCTTGGATTGCTGTGTATTTTTTAAGAAAAACTTAGTAAAATACAAAGTTTGTCAGGTTTCATAAAAGTTGTAGGAAATATAATGAATGCGCTGTCAAGGACTAACTAAAGTGTGGAGAGTCCACACTCCAGGTAAAGAGAACAGGTGACCTGTGGCAGGGACAGGATCTTTGGGGCTTCTGCTTGGCTTACTCTGGTGGCCACCATCATCCTGCCATAGACCTGGACAGAGAGTGCTCCAGCCACACCACTGGCTCCCTTGTCATTACAGTGCATCTCTTACTTTTTCCTCTCCTGTGATGGGCAGCAAGGTCAAAATCAGTACCAAAAATCTATGAAAATCTGAAAAAATAAATCTTATGTGTATACCTTAATTCAAGGCATAGTGGGAACCTATGTGGGGACAAGTGGGGCCATGCTCCAGGCCCTGCACTTCCGGTCCCTGCCTCATGGTCCGAGGAACAATGACATCACCCTAAGGGTGGGTTCCCACCCACCCAAGTTATTCAAACAGCAGTAGGGACATGAGTCAACTGCTGCATTATATTTTTAGCTTGCAGTAGGGGGAGAATTTGTTTTGAGACTTAGTGTTAATTTTGGAATAAAAGCTCACTCCCTGGGCTACCACCCAGAAAAGCCATCAGCAAACAAATGATCTAATACAGCTCTGCAAGGACTACGGGTGCCCTGCTGTCACTCATTCCTGGACTGCCTGACTTAACACTAAGGACAAGGGTGTCCCCAGGCCACTGCAAGTCACCATGCCCTTCCTGGCTTTATTCTAATGCACAGAGACAAGAGAATTCATGAAGCTTTGTTTGCATGATTCAGATATCCCAAGCTAATTAAAAATGAGACCTTAATACTGGAGAGGGATAGTTTAAGAGCAATGTTGCATCTCACATAAGGAATTAGAATATTTTAAGCTTAAGAAATGGAAGTGTTGGGCCAGCCTGATAGCTCAGTGGACTAAAGCCTTTGCTTAGGCAGAATGCAGCAAGCCAGGGTTCAATCCCCAGTGTGCTGTGCCAGCCCCGCCCCTGGGGCACCCTGAAACAGTGATTGAGACTGGGCATGGTGGCACATGTCTGTAATCCCAGCACTTGGGAGGCTGAAAACAGGAGAATTACTATGAGTCCACTCTATATAGTGAGACCCTGTAGACTCTGTCCTAACTACAGAAAGAAAAAAAAAAGAAAAGGAAATGGAAGTATTAAAAAGTTCAAAGTATTCCCAGACCTGCAGAATGCAGCACAGCCCTTCCAAATCTTTGCTGCCTTGCTAATTATGGGTAGGGGACCTCCTCCAGCATCCCTGAGCTGTAGTGTAGTCTAGCCACACAGCACTGAACCCAGTGGTCTCAGATGCCCACTAAACGTTTTGTGACATTTTGTGCAGAAGGGCTCCAGTACTAGTCCAGCTCTGCCTTGGAAGATCCTCACTCTGGTGTTGCTGATGGGACATTGTAACTTGTGAATACTGAGAGTGTTTGTTGGGAATAAATGGCTGATCTCCTATGGGCCTCCTGATGCAGCGGTGTGTGGCAGGGAGGATTTCGTTGCTTCTGTGGGAGCTCAGAGATCAGCAACCTCTGTGAGACCAAATGCTTCCCTTTTATAGCAAATGGAGTTTGGGGCCCATGATATAGGCTTGCATGGATCACTCAGCCTTCTCCCAGACTTCCAGATTTGCTCAGCATCCTCTACTGGGAGCTTCCAAACATTGAAGAAAGCTCATCTGGCTCCCTACCCTAAGGAGCTGTGAAGGATGCACCCGTGGGGCAGGTTGCAGAGAAGACTTGCTCTATCGAGACAGGTGTAGCTCCTGAGGAACAGAGAAAGGCCTTGTTCATGTCCACAAATTGCCTGTGGAAACTGCTTTCTGTCTCAGTGTGTGCTTCTTGTATGTGCAGCAGTGAGGGGCTCAAGCTAGTCACGTGACTAGGGTGCCTGTCTAGTCTTACAAGCTGTCAGACATTGGGTAAATGTCTCTAAGCCTTAGTTTGCCCTGATCGTCAAAGTGGAAGTGTACCTTGAGAACAGTATCACAAAGAGAACAGCTGCGAAAATAACATAAGCAGGTATCTTCAATGTTATTTTATTCCTTCTCAATTGGAAGAGGTGGATGGATCAGTCCCAGGCTTTTGATGGTGTCAGAGGCTGACGAATACTCAGTAAGGCAGTGTTGCATGTCAGATGCAACCGTGAGACAAAGCGGGAAGAGTCTGAGGGCACAGAGCCCACCACTCTGGCCAGACTGGGTGAGACCGCAGCCTCCATTGCAAGGGATTGCTCAGGATTGTCCATGGCAGGGCTTTCACATGGTGTTGAGGGTGAAGACAGCAAAAAGGTCACCCTCCTGCCTGGGGGTCGCCCATGCTGGCCCAAGCACCAGTGGCACGTTGATGGGGGGTGGCATGGTGGACATTTTCAAGATCAATTTTGTTCTCAGACTGCAACTGGTCTTTCCAGTAACCAAAGCTCACTAAGCCCACAGGGTATTGCTGGCTGCAGACACTTGTGTCGGACCCTGGTGGTAATTCTGCAGCCTGAGCCTGGCCCAGAGGGGACACAGAAGACAGGAAGGAGGAAAGGATCAGAGTTGCTCAGTTGCCCCAAACCCTAACATTCCTTGGGCCAGTGAAAGCAGTCCACATGCCAGGGAGTAGAGGGTTCAGCAAAGTATATTTATAAGATTAGCCTATTTTTTCCCTTTTTCAAAAGGAAAAAAGTGTAGTGCCCTACACTGTACAACCTCAAAAAGTATCCAGATTGGTTCTTTTGGACAGAGAATGTGCAGTGTGCCGCATTTTGAGCAAGCCAAGGCAGCAGCTGTGACTTCATGAAGGGTAGCACAGGCCCTCCTGTCTCGTTGCTCCTGGGTCCCTCCTTTCCCTTTCAGCCCATCCTGTTAGTGTCCCAGTTACTGGGACTCAGATCCCAGCCTGCAAGCGGGCAGGTCCTGAGGAGTGAAGCACATAAGGTGTCCGAGGACACTTGACAGCAGCTCTGTGTGCTTCTGCCCTCTCTCCATTGAGTTGTTCCCAGGCGAAGCAGAGGTGGTGACTGTCAGTGGTCCTGTCCTAAGGCACTGTCACCCAGAAGTGCTTGTTTCAGGATGGTCCAGTGGGATAGGAGGGGTAAGGAATGGGCAGGTCACCTTGTCCCTGTCCACAAGCAGATGCAGCCCCTTCCAGGGGAGAAGCTGTTGGGGTATGTGGGAAATTACAAGTTAAACTGCACCAGCCCTCCAAACATCCCACTACAGCATTGGAAATGGTTTTCATGGGAGAACCAAGAAGTTCAAGTACCTTAGGACATAAGTATATAACAGAAATTGGCATGTGCTTTGTCAGTTTTTTGCTTATTTGGTTGGTATGGTTTGGTTTTTTCCCAGTAGTCTGAGACTGAACCCAGGTCCATCACCCTGAACCAATGCTAAGACTCTTTTTTTTTTTTTCTTATTTTGAAATAGGGGTTCCTCATATTGCTGTGTTGCCCGGTGGGCTCAAACTTGCAAGCCTCCTGGGCCAGTGAGTGCTGGGATTACAAGGGTGTGCTGTCACCCGCTGCTCAAATCTTCAAGGGAATCCAGGCTGGGAAAAGCTGCCAGGTTCTGGACTCAGCTCTGCTCGGCTGGATCCTGAGAACTAGGCAGGGCCCTGCTCCCCCACGAACTCTGGCACCTGTCTAGGGTCTCACCTCCCTGCACAGCTGCTGAGGCCCATGGACCCACCACACCCAGTTCAGAGAAGCTGTGGCTTGAGGCTGCAGCCCAAAGAGGTCGACATCATGATCCACCTGCCAGAAGGAGCCCACAGGGGCTCTGACATGTGTCTCCTCGCTGACCTAAGTGGAGAGCTTCTTCCCCCTCACTCTGGCTCCTCCAGCTCCTCCCCTCCAGTGCTCTGATGGGCCCTGCTTGAGTGGAAGCTTTTAGCTGCTTGTTATTTAATCAGTAGCAGAGAGGAAGAGGCTAGATACCTGCCCAGCAAGTCGTGGGCAAAAGATAATCCTGTTCTTCATTCCCCCAACTTCAGTCAAAAGTTTCAAAAGACTCCAGCAGGTTTGGAGACACATAGAATCATGGGAAGTCTGGCTCTTCTCTTCTCCCTGTCCTTTCTTTTCCGCGTTCATCTCACAGGGTACCACACTTTGAGGCTTAGCCAGGTTGAACTGTTCTGAGCAGCACCTTTGCATCACGTGTGGCCTCTGGGGCAGACACCACCTCATCTTCATTTGCTTGTCACTTGCCCCTCTCTTGTCCTCTGGAGGGAGAGATGGCTGCTGAATGTCTTACATGCTCTGCGTCTTTCTCTTAGCAAACAGTAGTACGTGATCCCTGTAGCACCTGAATGTCTGTGTGTGTGCGATGCAGAGAGTCACAGCTGACTGTGAGTGAATGACTAAGCCAGAAAAGAGAAGCAGGCAGATGAGGGCCAGCTTGGGCACAGGACACCCTCCTCCCTTCAGGCCTGTTTTACAGACACATGTAGTGTTACAGAAATATTGCATGAAGGATGAACCAGAATTGTGCAACTCAGATGCCCTATGTGAGGTTCAACCACATTAGCTCTTACAAAGCTAGAAACCAATGACTGAATCCACTGAGGAAGCCTCAGTTTGCATCTATGAGTTCAGCCAATGCCTGTTTCCTGGGTACCCCAGATGTCCTCTGTGTATCGATTAGCACCAACTTTGCCATCAGACACTCCTAAAACTGATGTCTGCTTTTCCACGCATCACAGGTATGACAATGGGCAGATTATTTAACCTCTGTGAAGCAAGTTTTCATGTCTATAAAATGAGGCAAATACTGCATCTTAATCTTGAGCATAAAATAAGAAAACTCTTAAAATAAATCTTAGGCAGGGCTGGCCTCAACCCCGGGACATTCTGAGACAGGTATGGTGGCACATGCCTATAATCCCAGCTCTTGGGAGGCTGTAAACAGGCGGATTGCTATGAGTCTGATCTAGTAGTGAGACCCTGAACACCCTGTAGACCCTTCCCTAAGCACTTGACATTGTTATAGACAACTGACATCAATTTTAAATGACCCACAGAGGAACACATCTCTTAGTGAACTCAGCTGTTGAGACTTGGCTGCACACATCTGTTCTACTGGGGATACCCTGACTGCCTAGGAGCTAAGGGACAGAGCCGCTCCCACAGTCACAACACTGCCTATAGCCGACACTGGCTGGTGTGCTCCTTCAGAGCCCGGTACTCTCCCCTCTGTGCCTTTCCTGTTGAGATACAGAATTATAGAAGCAAGGTCACATGAGATCACCTCTGGGCAGTGATCCAGAGACTTTTACCCAGGCCTTCTCATGACAAATTAACCTGTCACCAGAATTTGGTATCAGCAAGTTTCTGAGAGTCACAGTGACTTGCCATGGCCTGACACTGAGGCAAAGCATGCCCCACTCCTGGCTGCCACCCACTCAGGCCCTCGGTCATGCCACACTTGGCTAAGTGACTCTCCAAGCAGCAGTGGACATGTCCATGGGGTACCCTGACCTGTCCTTCTCCCAGGAGGCCTGGACTAGAGATGCCACCCTCCCCCACAAACACTTCTAGCTGACTGGCCTCCTGTGGCCCATCCGACTCCCCCCCAGGACCCTGACCCCGTTTCCTTCCACCCATCCAGATCGTGGCTGCCATCCTCGCCATCGCTGGCATCGTGATGATGACCTACGCCGATGGCTTCCACAGCCACTCCGTCATCGGCATCGCTCTGGTGGTGGGCTCTGCATCCATGTCGGCTCTCTACAAGGTACGGGGGGCATGGGGAGCTTGGCAAGCAGGCCAGTTCTTGGCAGGCTGGAGTGAGGGCATCGCAGGAATGGGCCTTCGCCCTTGGGAGCACCAGATGGCACCAGGGCTCCAAGGACTGACTGTTGTTTCCTGTGCACAAGAAGTGCATGGAAAGCACCACAGGTAGGGCCTGAGCAGCAGCCACCCTCAGCTTGGGCTCTCTGGACTTTTCCACCACCAAGCACACATTTGCAGCAACTGGAATAAGATGCATGGTGCCGCTGCACTGGCAGATCTGTGACGTCATTATTTGGTGGGTGGAAGAAGACCCAGACCCTCTGGGGCTGCCCAGTGTTGGCTATGATGAGTTCCCACCCACAAAGACTAGGCCCCTTTGTCTCCTAACCCTGACCATATCATGGGCTTTGCGGCCAACAAGCAGCATGACCCCATGTTGGACTCAAACATTGCAGTAGGCCGAGTGAACAGATGCATGATTGGGCTGCTACGAGGGCTGAATGTCCTCTTGACAGCACGTTGAACACTATGAGGAAGCGCTTCCTCACTGCAGGTCTAGGGGCAACAAATACAATATTTACTCCCACCCTGGGGTCCCTAGCTCCATTCATTCCATGTCAACTGGCCAAGACTCCCGCTTGCTCTGTCCTCTCTTCTTCAGGGTACAGTAGACAATACAGCTACTTTTAGGACTCAGTTAGGATACTGATCTGAAGGACTCAGTGAGAAGCCTTTAGCTTTGAACTCAGGACCTTGCACTTTCCAGGTAGGTGCTTGTGCCACTAAGCCATCTCCCTGGCTCCTTATGACTTCAGCTTTGAGGCATATCAACCCTTTGTGATCCAGACAACTGGTCAGAGAACATTAAGCACTGTATAAAGTCATAAGGAAAAACAATTTTACCCCACCTCTATGAACACCATGTGCTATGGCTTCTGGAAAATGAAATCATTTGCCTTCTCCTCCTCCTCCAGCTCCATGCCCTCTCCACCCACACATACAATGTTTTCTTTTCCTGGAACACATCTTACCAAGGGGATGTAATAAACAAGCACCAATGTGAGAGTTCAAAGCTACTCTCCAATGCAGAACATACTACAAAGACTAGCTCTGCCTTAGTCAGCTGTGTGCTAATGGTGGTGGAGAAGATAGAAATGCCACCCACAGAAAGTACAATATTCTGACTCAGATCCCTGATGCCATGTCCTCAGCCACCTGAAATTTGTCCAGAGGGACTAACTGGCAGGCTGCAGGACTGTCTCTCCCTTTCCACACTCACTGCATGCCTGCCAGGACACTATTGAGGTGTGAAATAGCTGCATGAAGACAAGGTAGGAAAAGTCGGAGGGACACCAACACAGAGACGGACGTCAGCGAGAGCACTAAGCTGGAGCTGGAGGGGGCCTGAAGCCTCTCTAAGTCCAGCCACTCCAGTCCTTCTTCTCCTGACCTTCCAAGCACCCAAACTGATATACCAACAAGAACAGGAAGAACAGATATAGGAAATCAAAGTTCAGCATGTTCCACTGAGACTCATAGCCTTTCCATTCCCAGGGGTGGTGGAACAAAGCGGATGAGCAAATCCCTGCGCTTTACATCTGGAGAGAAGGTGTCTGCAGCCAAAGCCTTTTTCCTTGGGGTAATGGCTTCACATGGTACATATAGGTTCAGGGTCCCGAGGAGCTGTGTAGTCCAGGCTGTTACAGATGAACACAATGAAGACTAGTCCCAACTGGTGTGGATACCTGTAATGAAGAAGCTCTCCAGCTGCATTCTGTATTGCTCCATAATGGAGATACAAGTGTGTGATCAGAGACCCACAGGCCCAGCCCCACAACCCCTGAACTGGTGGCCAAGTGAGGTAGATTTTACATGAGCCACGGCAGCCCCAGCCGTACCAAGCACTAACTTCCTCACCAAGCTGGAGTCCAAGGGAGCCCTGACCCTCCTTCCCTCTCCACAGGTTCTCTTCAAGCTCCTGCTAGGCAGCGCGAAGTTTGGAGAAGCTGCCTTATTCCTTTCCATCCTGGGTGTGTTCAACATCCTCTTCATCACCTGCATCCCTGTCATCCTCTACTTCACCAAAGTGGAATACTGGAGCTCCTTTGATGACATTCCATGGGGAAACCTTTGTGGGTTTTCCATTCTCTTATTGAGTAAGTGGCACTACCTTCTCCAGAACCCCCTGAAAGCAGTGACATACATAGGGCTCTGGAAGCCTGTGTGCTGAGCGAGAAAAAGCGTTCCCTGTTATCTCCAATTTCTTGCTATTTTTCAAGATCTTTGTGCTTCGTAAAGTTTTCCCAGAACCACAGTCTTTGTCATGGTGGTAGTGATCATTGCCACCTGCTAGGGAGCCGACAGCCCAGTTTCTTGCTTGTCCCCATGAGTGACCATGGGTCAGGAGCTATGTGTACTCAGAGAGCTCTTAGAATGTTGTCTGAATGTCAGCTTCATTAAATATGATCAGGTGTCATTATTATTGTCATCATCCTTGTCACTTACTGGAAGGTCACCGCTATGCATAAAATGAACAAACAGGCGCTCAGCAGAATCCTCTAGAAACCCACACCACAGAGCTTCCAGCCCTACAGTCAGTGCAGAGGCACAGGCAGCAGCAAAGCAGATCTGTTCAGAAGGCCCCCTCCTCTTTCTCTTAGTGTGTCCCAGTTGGTCACCTTCTGAGTTCCTTTCCCTTCTCTGAAGCTCAGGAAAGAGAGGGCTTTGAGAAGCTACAGAACTGTTCCATAATCCCATATCTTCTCACCCTGTGAGTAATCCCACACAGGGCCCTTGTAACTCCTGCTCCACCCTCCCCCAGGAAATAGTGCTCAGCAAAGTCACTGAGGAGGAAAACAATAGGGCAGTCATGAGTAATACCGACTTTCTCTGTTTCAGCATTCAATATTGTATTAAATTTTGGAATTGCTGTTACATATCCCACGCTGATGTCTCTCGGAATCGTCCTCAGTGTTCCTGTGAATGCAGGTAATACCAGGTAGCTTTCCTTTGCTGCTTGTTATAAAACACACAAAGCACATACTGATACATGCACATGTATCCACACACACACACATATTCCCACATACACATACTCTAACACTCACACTCACGTGTGTTAACTATGCCTGGTATATAACACATATGTAACCTTTGGCAAAGAAAAAAAAATTTAGCTGAAAAGTTGATGTTCAGAATGATGAACATGATGTTTTCTCTATGACAGCTTGATTTTCATGTACCCCTCCCCAAGACACAGAAAGTCTAAGGTTATCTGAATTCTAATTGCTATGAGTGAAGATGAATAGCATCAGTATTTTTAATAGGGAAAATTATACAGCAAAAATTAAATTTTTCAAGTGTCTTTCTAGAGGAGATGTGCTTAGAGTGTGATGCAGCACTTTTCTCTCTTCTTCCTGGGAGAAAACAACCAAGACCTCTGCCAGAGACCAGAGCTGCCTTGGTCCTGCCCTGGGGCCTCCTTGCCAACACACAGCTGAGGACTCTTCACAAAGCTCCTATTACCCTGCTCCCCAACTCAGTTCTCTTCCTAGCTCATGCTGCTTTACACTTTCAGGGTTCTTCCCAGTATCCCCAGCTCACACCCAGCCTCCCTGTGCACAGCTGTCTGCCAGGGAAGAGCCAAAGCTCCCCCATCCCCCTTTCCTGGCTGGAGTGCAGCTTCTTTCAGAGCTATCTCCTAAAACTCTCCCTTCGGGGCCATTAGCCTCCCAAGGAAGGAGACCTTATCCTGTTCACAGTGGTTTTTTACACAGCTGAAGGTCCAGGCAGAAGAAGGTCTCTTCATTTTCTGAATCTTTCCAAACATCCAGCTCCTTACTACTCTTCACCTATTCTATAGAGACTTGCCTGGCCCATCTCTTCCAGCAGTACGCATAGGTCTGGAGGGGCTTTGAGATGTTGCATTCAGCACCCCTTGAGCTCCATGGCCCCTACTCACCACCCCCCAGGGTCTTCACCTGCCTCCTCAGTGGCCCACTGAAGATCTTGCCTGCCTAGGACACTTCAGACAATACCAGAACACAGTAGAGCTCCTGCACAGCTGGCAAAAAAGTAGCCCATACCCTGAGAGTGTCTCAAAGTATCTTATCAACATCCTCCCCTCCATTTTTTGAATCTTTAACTTACAGTTATAGGAGGTTCTTAGCACAGAAAGGTGTATTGTTCAGGTAGGTCTCAAATAGAAACTTACTTTGACTATAAGCTTTAGCCAGGTGCTTGTGAAGTTAATCAGAATCACTTCCTACTACTGTACCTACCAGCACCACAAGTGATTTAATAAGGTGTTTCAGGCAGGAATCCAGCTCCTGACAGGAGGAGAGAAACAGAGGCACTGTGTCTTTCCAAGCTTGTCAGAGAAGAGTCATTGCCTGCCTTCAAGGCTTGCCTCACACCTGCCCATGGCACCGAGTGACTGTTCCCACCTGGTGATTAACACAATGTACTGCAGATTAAAATATTGTGGAATAAAGAGATGCTGAAAGGCTCTTGCAAATGTTTTCCCATATTTTACATTTATGCCCCTCGATCTTTTTCTGCTCATTTGCTAGAGGAGGGGGGAGTTAGGAAGGGAGAGAGAGTAGGGGGAGAAGGAAAAGGAGGAGTTGGGACTGAGACAGGCCTGACTCAGCAAATGCCTGGCCCCAACCCCAACCCACTGTGCAGTAAATCACCATTCAAAAGCTGCATGCTGGGGCCTGGGGAAATGGCTCAGTTGTCAAAGTGCCTGCCTGGCAAGTGCAAGGTTCTGTGCTGGCCCCAGAACCCTAGGTGCACCAGCCACCAAAGCTGGGCATGGTGGCACATGCCTGTAATCCCAGTGCTAGGGAGGCTGAGATAGTAGGATCACTACACATCCAAGCTGCATAGCGAGACCCTGTACCAAATAAATAAGTAAGTAGTTGGACGTTGCAAAGTCTACAGTTCTTTCTCCCAGGAGAGCACGACAAAAGCTTCCTCTGTGGCTTGTGTGAAAGGCTCTCTCCAAATGTGCTATGTTAGTTCAGGAAAGAGAGAGAAAAGCCCACCATGAAACAGGAAGAGACCTCAACAATGCAGTGCTATTAAGGGCTAGCTGGATTGTCAGTAGAGTAGCAATCTGGAGTTTTATAAGCTGCCATGCGTCTGCCTCCCATTTTGCTCCGTTACTTAAAGTGGACTGAGAAGGGCCGAGAGTCCAGAGGGCTTTCACAGGCCCTCCTGTAGTGCAAAGACTCCACAGGCACTAGAGCCACATGCTGATTAATGCTCAGAGAGGAGCAGGAGCTCACATTTATGATCTTTCAGGAATTGGTTCAGATTTGGCATTCCAAGCCTATGTATATATCCCCAGATTCTCTTTATTTGTTTTTCTTTCACCCACAAATCAGTGCTCAAACTCAAAAACCAGATCCAATTGGGAAGGTGAAACACAAATGAAAGGCTTCAGACCAGAGCAGCTCTAGGAAGTTCAAGGTGCTGCCCTGGAGGTACCCTCACCCTCCTGAAACAAGCGCTGTGCGGGAGGAGTCTGGAGCCCAGGAGGACCACAAGCTGGCCAGGAAAGCAGCCCTGGCGCTGTGCCTCCAGCCTGGCTGCCGAATAACCAGAGCTCTGTCTCCCGCAGTGGTGGATCACTATACGAGTCAGATAGTCTTCAACGGGGTTCGGGTCATCGCCATCATCATCATTGGCCTGGGCTTCCTCCTCCTGCTTCTGCCAGAGGAGTGGGACGTCTGGTTGATCAAGCTGCTCACCCAACTCAAAGTGAGGAAGAAGGAGGAGACAGCAGAGGGTGGCGCGGACCTGGGCTCGGGGCCCCAGAACAGGAGCAGGAGAGCCCGCCCTTCCTTTGCACGCTAGGGCTGCGCCTCTGAGACTCTGGGGACGCCCCAGCGGTGATGATTTGGTCTTCTGCTGGGAGGAGACTCGGTGGGGCAAGGTGTACATACCTGTACAGTTTTGGTAATCTGCAGTAAGTTCTACGGTATTTATTGGCATGTCCAACTTGCTTGCACTTTTCCACATCAGACCTTCCACTTATGGGAAACAATTCAATATGGTAGAGAAAAAGAACCTCTCAGCGCTTTTTCAATGAATGTAAAGTAGGTTAAAATGAGCCTTGCATCGACCGCTTTGGAAGACAGGCGTGTTTTGAATCTTAGCAACTGAAATGACATTGTACACTGTGATTATTTTTCAGCTATAGTAGGTCATATTTTGTTTTATATCAGAGCTGTACTTTTAATTTTAAGGAATTTCAATGAACCAAAAGATAACTGTCAGTTAATCTGGATGGATGGATGGATGGATGGATGGATGGATGGATGGATGG
>PVKN010024802.1:0-14334 GCA_004027915.1 Capromys pilorides | reverse complement strand
AATTGCATTAGAAGAGGACCTGGAAACATAAACGCTAAATGAAAAACATAAATTACTTTTGGAGAAAGAGACAGAAAATTAGTGTTGGGGCGGCACAGCCTTATCTGCACTGGTTTAATTTACAGGAAGGGCAGTGTATTCATGCATTACTTGTGTGATCTTAAAAATGGGTTTTTAAAGTATTAAAATGTAGTAGCAATTGATAGCAAGCAACTTCTCGTTTCTGAGCCTCCATGGGGCAGAATTCTACCGCCATAAATTACAGGCTCGCGCCAGATGGACCTAGCTCTCCTCCAGGTGCGGCCCTGTCTGGCACGGCACCTGCAAACAGTTCCCCGCCCTGCTGCATGCTCGGAGCCAGGCCACTCCCCTGTCCCTTCAAAGGTTCCATTAGTGTTGTTTACAGAGCTCTGACATTTCTTCACCCAGAGCTAACTGCAGGGCGAGTCTACAATTACTGTGCTGTATTTTGGTTTTGGCTTTTTTATTTTTTCAATAAGGATTGAAAGGTTGCACATGTGATGTTAACATTCAACCTGGTGTAAAAACACTGCAACCAAAAGACTTTGGAAATTGATTTTTGTGGGGAGCAGCCTGGAAAACACTTGTCTCAAGTTGCTTACAGGTAGTCTGATTAGTGGACAAGAGGTGGGCTCTGTGGCCTTGAGCAGTGGTTCTGGAAGAGCGCCCCCTCCGCATCAGCCACTGCAGGGCCTGCGGGGGCCCTGGCTGGAGCTGCGGGTTCACAGAATCAGAAACCTGGGGAGAGAGCACAGCCACCCGCATCTTAGGACCCACAGCTATGAAGTGGCAGAACCAGGATTCAGACTTCCGTGGTTCCCGCTGTGCCCTTAATCACTCTTCTTGGTTTCTCCCCACGGCACAGCACTCCTGCAGGGGACTCTGAGGAACACTTGTCCTGAGAGGCGCTGATCTAATCTAAGCAGCAGACTCTAGGCTGAGGACTAGAGCTCTGGGTCCGGTGCTCTGTATTTCTCTTCCAACTCAGGTGTGATCAAGGTTTCTTTCTCCACAGTGTGAGTGCTATGGGACGAGACCTATGAACAGCCCCGTCCCCCTGAGTCCCTCTGTGTCTATAATCCCACCGTAGTTTGGGTCTTGATGTCCCCCAATAGCCTCCTGTGGTCAAAGGAGGGTTTTCTCAGAGGTGGCTGGCAGCCTAGATACAGTAACAAAGGGACAGAAAGATGCTGTTAAGGTCCCATGTTGCTTCTGCTGTCTTCTAAGTGCAAGGAAGCACTATTCCTCTGCCATGCCCACCTGCCTTGGAGCCAGGCACCTACAGGCTGAAAGCTCTGTGAGCTGTGAGCTTTCCTCCTTTAACTTTGGGTGCTGGGTGCTTGTCTCAGCAAGAAGAAAACCAAGACAAATGCTCTCCAGGGGACTCGAGGAGAAGAGAACCCCTTCTTCAGGCCATCCAAAGGAGGAGGACATCACTCAGCAACAAAGCCCACTTTGGAATGCTCTTTATTCTCAGGAGCTTGTACTTGTCTTGCATCCAAATCTTCACAGCAAGGCCAAAACCCCAGGCAGCCTGGAGGCCGCTCTGCCCCTCGCTCATCATTCTTGTCTTGACAAGGCCAAGAGCAAGAGCCGACACATAGATCAGACCGGAGCCCCCAGAGCAGACCCTGCTCACCCTATCTGACCTTTCCTCAGCCATCAACTAAGATCCATCCCAGTTTGGGCTCAATCTTAAATGTTCTATTTCCCAGGCAATGTGAATACTTGGCTAGGAAACCAAAAAGCACAAGAGAAGGGATATGACTGAAACAGAAAGAGTCCCTGGATGCAATCATCTTCAACCACCCTCCCCTTCCTGGAAAAAAATTCAGAGCCTCCTGCTTCCTCCTCTGATTTCCCCCACATCCCCCAACCCTTCCCACCCAATTTCTTCTTTCTACATTAAGGCTAAATAGGCATCAAGAGAGGCAACCCGCCCAGCGGAGGCACAGTATTTTGGATTAAGCGTCTAGAGTGATCTTCCAGCTCGGCATATTCAAGATGTCATCAAGTGGGCACATAAAGCAGCAGGAAAGAGCAGCACACTGAATTCCCTCATCGCACCTTTGTCTATTTAAGGAAAAGACAGAATCCTCTTTATTTCCCCACGTGGTTCATAGGAGTTATCTCATTAAGGCAGACAGCACAGAGCAGCTACAGGAGCCGGGCCAGCCAAGGTGCAAGGGGAAGCAATCCTATTAGGCTGCGCAGAAGGAGTCTCACTGGAGACCCAGGAGGCTGCGCGCGCATGTGAACGTGGCCCTTGCCCATCATCTGAGAAGCAGGGATGTGCTGTTGGCGGGCAGAAAACATCTGGAGCCCACGGAAAATGTTCTGTTTTTTCAAGAGTTTAGAATGGAGATGGAGAGTAAACTACATTTAAAAAAATTCTGTTGTCATAGTACTCTGTAAGTTTAAGTTATTAAGGGATCACATTTCTTAAAATAGCTTAATTATTAGTATTAATCTAGTATTTGTGTTGAGACTTTTCACGTCATACACTTTTATTTTTGCTTCCTTACCCCTTAATCCATAAATAAAAGAGTATTCAAGTGTTTTAATTTGAAGCTGTCCTTTTTTAAAGGGTTCAAGCCCACAGCAAGTGCTCAAGTGTCAAGCCACATCTCCAGACCCTCGGAACTTCGGAAAGCTTTACTTCCATCGGTGCAGACGGGCACCAGTACGCCCCCAGCCCCACAGGGCTGAGCGCTGCCACTCCCCAAGTGCAGCACACCTCTCTTTTGAAAAGAGGCAACACCATGGTCAGCAGGAGCTCAAAACCGCTGGGAGCTGTTCAAATATTGTTGTGATACAACCAAAGCTTCGGCTGAATGTCCACATTTTGACAAATTAAAGATGTGTTGTCATCAACGCCTCTTGCTTTGAAGAAACTTATCCCACTGTTTTTGTCACTTTTTAGTGTTAGTTATATCTACTAGTATTTATTACATCAGAAATTCAAGCTGGGTGTGGTGGCACACACCTGTAATCCCAGCACTGGGGTGGGAGTGAGGCAGGAGGACTGCTGGGAGTTTGAGATCCACCTGGGCTAAAAAGTGATGAAAACAGAAATTTACATTAACACATCAAAATACTAAGCCCATAGATGTTAACAGGAATAACATGTAGTTATGGAAATAATATTTCTCAAAAAATACTTGGCAGAGTGGCAGCGTTTAACACTCTCACAAATGTCTGTGTTGCATTCTGTGGAGTACTGCTGGACTCTCACAGAGGCCTCTGCGCTCTGTGAGGGATAAGGTGCTTTAGTCGAAATGCATGGAAAGAAACATGGCTGCACACAGGCAATCTCCAATACTGAAGCAGAATGATGTGTGTTGTAAGTTGGAGCTGAAAGAAACAATGGGAAGAATGGATCAATCCAGCCTCAGAGGAGCCCTGAGCTCACGTGGGGCCCCAGCACTGAGACTTCTCGCACTTACTGAGGGCTATAAGCAGGTAAGGAAAGTGCATAACTGCTTCAATGTAAGCGAACTGGTAACTCCCAAGGTAAAGGAGCAAAAACACACCAAGCTCCTTGTCTCTAGCTTGCTGGGATTCCACGGGGCCGGGTTCCTTCTGCCTCAAAACAGCAAAGCCGGTCAGACAGTCATTTAAGTCAGTTGCAACGTGGCATATCAGCCTCACCAGTAAGCCTTCATGTTGTACTGCCACGTCCTCCCTCCGTGTCCAGTGGTGCTCTGGTTCTACACAGAGGCCCCCAGGAGCAGCAGGTACTCAGATGCAGGGCTGTTGGAAGGTGACTGGATTATGGGGCCCTAGAGCTGACCTGCTACACAGGTGGGGTCCAGCTAGAGCCGAGTTCCTCGGGGTGTGAACCAGAAGGCACCTCTCTTTTCAGCACTTCCCTCCTTTCTCCTTCCTTCCAGGAAGCAGCATGCTGTAAGGGCTGGGCAGAGGAGAGCTGCTGGCGTCAGGTGAGCCCACCAGGCGTCCTGGTCAGCTTGCAAGGTGTACGGGAGCCCCGGAGCTCTAGGATGTCGTGAGCATCGCTGTGCATGCTCCAGTAATGCGTCACGCAGCAGAGGACACAGCGGGCGGTGCTGGCCCCAGGGCTGTAGTTGACAAATCCTGTGAGGAAAGGCTCAACCTTTACATAACAAGCTGGTCTTTCCCAAGCAATAACGCAGCAAGCAGAGATGAAGTTTGTAAACCATGACTTCCAATGTTTTGTTATTTTGGTACAGAGAAAAATCTGAATGTCTGGACATTTTGGCTGTAAATACAGCTCAGCCGCTGAACTCGTAATTAGGAGCCCCATGGCTGGCCTGACACTGTTTTCTTTCCCGCTGTCCTTCTGACATCTGCTCCCTCCCTCTGAAATCACTCTGCGAGGCTCCCGCAGCCCTTCTCCACTCGGAGACTTCAGATGCCTCACATTCAGTCGCCTGGGCTCCTTTGAGGCCACAGGACACACGGGCCACATGGACCAATCTTCATTAAGCAGGAAGAAGCTAATTCCTCTGCAGGATCAAGACAGAGGCCCTGGCCACCCTCAGAGAGGCTGCCTCACAGATAACCTCCGAGCAGCTGCCGAGGCTGTGTCGCGCAGCAGTGGCAGCTATCTCAACAGCTTGTGCAGCGCATGCCCCCTCAGCTTCTGCTTTCTTGAACATTTCCTTCAGAATGTTCTCTTCAGAACATGCTGTTGTATGTACAGGTGACTGCCATGTACCACAGCTGGATGAACCCCACACATTATAATGTAATGATGTTGCCAACAAAATATATCTCCTTTATGGAAATAAAGTGAACTGGTGTCTGCAAACTCCTCTGTCCAGCAAGGATACTACATTCATCACTGTCAAGGACTAGGAAGTCATTTTTCACAGCAGAAATTCCAACTGAAAGCTAAAATTTGGACGTTGTTGTTTCCATTACATGCTAGACACACAAATTACAAATGTCCCAGCATGGGAGGCTCACTTTAAACACCAGATCTCACAGGTCTTCTGGTGAGGCCAGAAGAAAATCAAGAACTGGGTGAAATCCTCATGAATATAAATCAAGAGTTTTAATGAGAAGTCACTTTTGAGAAATACTCTGTTTGAACAGTAAGGGATAGTCTTTATTCATTTGCCACACCCTCATCCCCACTGAGCGTTTGGTCACTTAAAAAATCATCTTGTGGGCCTACTTATTTATTAATCTATTCATGTGTGAAGTCATTTGAGACAAAATTTATCATGCTTCAAAGGCGAAATTGAATGTGGTGGCGGCTGCTTGGGAGGCTGAGGCAAGAGGGTCACACAAGCCCAGGAGTTCAAGGCCAGCCTGGGCAACAAGGCAAGATACCATCTCAAAAAAAAAAAAATGTATCTGAATCCACACATACTTCACATTTTCAGTAATGGTCTATTCACATTCTGGTGAAAACAAAGTGGCTGGTTTAACCCAGCGAAAACAAATCACGCTAATGAAGGAAGACTGAGTCTGCTTAAGGCCCAGGGACCACCACGTGAATGGGTTTCTGAACTTCTGCTGAAAACGCAGTTTTCTAACGAAACCAAAGACAATTTCCTCTTCAACACAGACTGCCATTTTCAGTGCAGTATTCTGTTGTGATCTTGCCTGCTTTTCTGAGACAGGCTCACTGTACAGTTCAGTCAGGCTTTGAACTATGTAGCCCAGGCTGGCTTTAAACTTGAGGTGAACTTCCTGGCTCAGCCTCCCAAGTGCTGGATTACAGACGTGGGCTGCCACACCCGGCTCTTGTCTCTTCTTGTTCTAGGGGGATAAACACTACCTGGCGTAGCAGATGATGTTCAAACTGATCACGTGCAGATGCCATGCAGTTTTTAGAAGGGGCCCTTGACAGCGTGATGACACACCGTCATCCCTGACACTTACTGTGTGCCTTTAGGTGCCAGGTGCCCATCTGAGCACTTGGAATGCATTATTATGAAAGGAGAAAGGGTTCCAGAGGGACAGAGATCACACTGCAGCAAAAGTGAGGATTAGGACTGAAGCCACACACTGAACCCAGAGCCCAGGATCACCCGCCACAATGCTGAGCTGCCTGGCCCATGCTGCGCCCCAACAAGGAGCCAGCTGCTGCCGTGCATGCTCCGCCCCTGCGTCCTCAAAGTCACTCCTCCATTAAGACCATCCAACATACTTTCAATTTTACAAGAGGCTTGAGTATGCGAAAATGTCTTTTAATGCTAATAGTCATGTACATTATTGAATGCCTTTTATTGTTTGAAACTGAACCAATGATTGCAAATGACACAACCTGCAGAGTGATACAAGTATACTGTTTAACCTCTGCACATAGATCTAGCTTGAAAAAAGGTAATATACTAATAAGTACACATTGATCCTATTTTAAAAACTTGTATGAAACATAGAGTATACACATTGGAATTAGGCTCCTGGACAGCTCTAGAAGCCTCTGGCTAAAGACTATCGAGAGAGGAAGGGTCCACAGAACGGGAACTGCAGTGTGCTGGGCAGGAGGCCAAGGCTTGCCTTCAGGCTCTCCTCGGTGTGCTCTAACCTGCACCACCTTGATATTCTAGCAAATGAAACTAAAAACCATTCCTCCCGAGAGGAAAGTTCAATAAAATGTATTTCCTCTTAATAGTTTTAACAAAAATATTATTTTAAAAGTAATCATTACTGTCTAAAATTTTTAAGAAGAAACTTACTAAAAACAAGACAGTCACTGCTCCAAGTGCAGGCTAAGGTACATGATTATAAACACAGCGACACTCAACAGAGCTGCAGTTAGTTAAGGCTGGCTGCACAGCCATCTGGAAATGGGACTGGGGACTGGCAGGGTCAGCTACTCTATGCCCAGCACGGCCAGCAGCTCCCGCCTGTGCTTCTCTCACTGAGAGGACTCAGGACAGGGCTGCCACCCATGGGCCCCCCTGCCCTCCTCCTGACAACTGCAGGGAGTTGTGCTACCATGGCTTTCTCACTGGAGCCCATAGGTCTGCGTTGAATTATTCAAGGTGAGTGTCACGATGAGAGAACGAGGGTCTTTCTTATTCTTGTGAACTGTGATTTTCCCTTTCAAGGATTCACCTGTAAAACAAAGACAAAAAATTATTTGTAAATTCAAGTAGCAGAGAAGAAGCATAGCAGCAGCTGGAATTCCAGGCCCAGCTGAGATTTCAGTGTGTGTGGTGGGGGTAGCAGGAGACACAACCCAGAGGCTTTGGACTGACGTATACCCCACCTCTTAATTTTTCACCCAGAGACAGGGTCTTGCTAAACCTCAAGCTGCTGAGGCAGAAAGGTCACACGTTAGAGCTGCGCCTTCTGCATGGAGCTCTACCTGAAGATCCTTGTGCCTCAGCCTCCTGGTGTGCTGGGATTGCAGGATCAACCACACACCCAGCTTAAGACTTCAACTTGACAGAGCAGTCTTACATTTGAGTAGCTTCCAAACAAGGGAAGAACTCCACGCTGGTGACCATCTCCTTGAGATAGATCTGCAGTGGGTACGCAGAGCGAGAGGAGCAGTTGTGGCAGCATCTGCACGGGAGCGCGGTAGCAGGCAGGTCCTGGCCACAGGGCACACACAACAAGGCCCTGACCAGGGGCCACAGCTGGGGTGGTGAGGAGACACAACACCAAGGCCCTGCACCTGTATCTGAGGCACGGATGGTGAGCGGGGGAGGATGGGAGGCTTCCTGAGAATTACTGAAGCAACTGCAGGCCAGGCTCATGGATGCTCAGCAGGGTGAGAGCCTGTCTGTGTAGTACGCTTACGGGGGAGGAGGCGCGCACACAGTGTCTGGGGAACGGCACTGAGGGAAACTTCAGCAGGCAGAACTTGGAAAAACTCTGTTTTACTGTGGCACATGACAAGGCTGCTGGCCTTTAATATGCGGACACAGTGAGTAACGGTTCACACTGACAAAAGTGATGAGCACAAAAATAATATGTACCTTTCAAAATGGAAAGGCTGATTTCCCAAGAACAGATTCTGCTTTGCTTTATCTCAAAATGGAATTAATGCATTTTTTTCTAACTTTAAATTCTTTAATTTTTTCATCTATTTGCAAGATGAATTTAAAAATAAAAGAATGAATGACCATGTATAACTGGTCACCATTCCTTAGGTTAATAAAAGCCACACAAAGAGATTCAGGGTTAGGTTTGTACCATGGATGGCCAAGCGAGACTCAGGTGAGCAACTAGGGGCCACTGGGGAACTGTCCGAGTCCTGGGTCACTGCATGTCTCACTTAAAAACAAACTGGGGGACTGGTCAAATAGCTCAGTGGACTGAGCGCCTGCTGAGGCACAGCACAGTGGTCAGGGTTGGAGACCAGGCATGCCGTGCAGGCCCTGCCCCCAGGGCACATAGAGACAGTGACTGAGACTGGGTGTGGTGGCATGTGCCTGTAATCCCAGCACTTGGCAGGCTGATAACAGGAGGACCACCATGAGGCTAATCTACTAGTGAGACCCTGTAGGCCTCGTATTAAATACATTAAAAAATAAGTAAATAAAAGTAAAAACTGTGAATCTCTTCTTCAGCACAATGAATCTGTTCCTATTGTCTCATAGCAGGGAAATAACTCAAATAAAACACAACAAAAGCAACAGTTTTCAGGGAAAAAAAAAAAAAGGTGAGACATGTAATTTAATACAAGATTAAGCAATTCAGTGTGATAAACCCAAGACGTGGTCTATTCCATAGCGTGTAAAATTTTATGTGCAGGTGTGTAAGTTAATGTGTACCTGTGGCTGTGGTATTGTCTTACTCTACTGTATCAGTAAGTGAAACAAGATGATCAGGTGCACCAGGCTCCCCTACAGCAGTGGTTCTGCACACGGCACAGCTCATGTTCTTCCCTAGGCAGTGCCACACTAGTGTTTACTCAGCACCTGTCTCAAGCTAGGCTGCACCTCGGGCCTCTGTGTGATTCGCCCCACTCTATGCCCCCAACGCCCTCGAGGGGGGCCTCTCCCTTGCTCCACAGCTTGTCTGCCAAGAGGGCAGCAAGTGGGCGGCAGCAGGCCCCAAAATGGTATCTGACTCCCCAGCCTGAGCTCTTCAGCTGCGCTCCAGGGCCCAACTCTCCGACAAAGGATGAACACGGCTGTAAACACACTGCACTGCACTGGAAACGAAATGGACCAAATTCTTCTATCCTGTGACTTTCTTGTACAGATATTTAGATACTTGTTTATATAATTTTGTAGTTTTTCTACCTTATCTTTAATAAGTTATAGGGAAGACAAAGTATCAATAAATCTAGTAAAATGTTACACCCTGAATATGCAGGCAGTATCTCTGTGCTTCTGTTTTCTTTTTCTTTTTTTTTTTTAAATGTATTTGGTACGGGGTCTCACTACGGCTGCTTGGACTCATAGTGATTCTATAGTCTCAGCCTCTCCACTGCTGGGATTACAGGTGTGTATCACCACGCCAGGTCTCAGTGGCTGGCTCAGCGTGCCCAGGGCAGGGCCAGTGTGGCCTGTTGGGCTGGGGATTGATCCCCAGTCCCCGCACTTGCCTAAGCAGGCGCTTAGTCTGCTGAGCTATCTTGCCCACTCTATGCTTTTGTTTTTAACACAGGGTTTTGTTATGTAATTCAGGTTGGCCTTAATTCACCACGTAGCCCAAACTGGCTTCAAACTCGCAGTGACCCTCCTGCTTCAGCTTTTTTGCAAGTGCTGGGATTACACGGTGGGTTCACCACACCCAGCTTTACCAACATTTTAGAACTTGAATATATATAAACAAACGTACCACTTACTGATACTGAAATTAGTCATGCAATTTCCATAGCTCACATGCACCTGGGAGGTGTCTGAATTCCACGCAGCCACAACAGACAGAAATTACGAACAACTGTTGGCAGTTTGAATTCAGGACAGATACCAGCATTAAAAGTAAACTATTTAAAGAGTAAAGGCCTCTAGCCTCCCGAACAAAGTTCCAAAATCGTCTCCGTAAAGATCAAGGTGATCCCTCACTCACCACCTTGTCAAAAGAAACTTCAGAAGTTTTAAAGGTAAAATAAAACCCAAGCATTTAGCAACACGAAATTTATAGTATCTGATAGCCAACTAACAATTACTAGATTTGTTAAAAAGCAGAAATTTGAGAAGCAGAAATTCTGCAGAAAATGCAAAAGAAAATTCAGCTAATAGAAACAGGCTGACAGAAAATGTGCTTATAATGAGAAATAGGAGAAAGGCGACCTGACAGGACTTGCAGCGTGGGAGGGCACGCGAACCAGAGCGGACTGGAAAGATGCAGCAGCTGAGACACCTGAGCATGAGGAGAGTCAGCAGGCCTGGAGGGCAGAGCAGAAGCCTCCCAGGCTAGAGCCGGGGACGGAGACCTCCTCTCTACCCAGCAGTCAACAGCCATGCAGATGCAGTCACCACTGGACTCTACCCTACGGACCAACCCAGCACTACTGGGAACACTCAGGAAATGTGTGCGACAGGCACCAGGGAAAAATGAACCTGGCAGAAAATATGCTGTTTCACAAAACTAGAAGTCCACAGATCTCACAGTTCAACCAACGTTAAGCAAAATAAATACGTGGAAGGGATGAAAGAAAACCTATCAACTAGGAATTCGATAGCCAGCATGTTATCTTTCTGAATGAAGGTAGAATAGGGGCTTTTTCAGAGAAGCAAAAACAGAAAAACCCTTTTCTGGACCTTGACTGTAAGAAATATTAAAGGAAAGCCAGAAATGCTGGAGTGTGCGGCAAACACTGAAGATACCCTGGGAGACTGGGCAGCGGAGTTCCAGGGTGTGGGGCGCTTGCCAGCTGTGTGGCCACGCACCTGGAGCGGCTGCAGAAGCATGCACAGCGGTACCGGGACCAACAACAGCATCACAGTGCTCTGTTTTGGGCAGATGAAGTAGCTTTGCTCTCTCGTGTTTATTGGCTGACTCAGTGTCTTTATCTGACAGCACAGAATCACAGAGCAGCCCATGCACTTCAGTCACAAAAATTGGACAATTGTATGAAGCAAGTGGTTACCTTGCAGCCAGATATCATTCCGCTGCAGAGGAGTACCAACAAGCTCTTGATATTCTTGATATGGGGGAACCTACCAACAAAAGATTATTTGAAAACTACTTGAAAGATGAAAGCGGCTGGCTTGAAAAGACTCTTCCAGTGACTGGGAAACCTCACCATCCTCAATAAAGAGTTCTATTTGTCTTCTGTGAGGGAAAACTTATGAGGCTCTAGATAATTGAACCCTAGCTACCTACAGTTATAAAGAAGCTTTGAAGCTTGATGTCTACTGTTTTGAAGCCTTTGATCTTCTAACATTATACCATATGCTGACAGCACAAGAAGAAAAAGAACTTCTTGAGTCACTACCTCTTAGTAAGCTCTGTCCTGAAGAACAGGAATTACTACATTTTCTATTTGAGAACAAATTAAAGAAGTACAATAAGCCTAGTGAAACTGCCATTCCTGAGTCTGTGGACGGCTTGCAAGAGAATCTAGATGTGGCAGTGTCTGTAGCCGAAAGACATTATAACTATGATTTTAAGATGTACTACAAGCTTACACCTGCAGTAATGGAAGAAGATTTTTTCCATGCAAATTGTTTATCTCTACATATAGGAATACTTGTGGAGCTGAACAAAGCAAATGAGCTTTTCTATCTTTCTCACAACCTGGTGGATTTATATCTTAGTAACCCTGTGTTTTAGCTTGCAGTGGGATGTTATTATCCCACGGTTGGTCATAAAAATGAAGACACCAGAAGGTAGCTCAGCAAAGCTGCAACACTGGAGAGGACCTACGGGCCTGCGCGGACAGCCTACGGGCATTCATTTGCTGTTCAGAGTGAGCATGACCAGGCCATGACCGCCTAGTTTACAGCAGCACAGCTGATGAAAGGGTGTCATCTACCAATGCTGTATATTCAATTAGAATACGGTTTGACTAATAACTCAAAACTGGCAGGGAGATTTTTTAGCCAAGTTCTGAACATTGCACCAGAAGACCCTTTTGTAATCCATGAGGTGGGTGTGGCTGCCTTTCAGAATGGAGAATGGAAAACAGCAGAAAAATGGTTTCTTGATGCTTTGGAAAATTAAAGCAAAAGGGAATGAGGTAACAGCTGACAAATGGGAACCTTTCTTGAACTTGGGGCATGTCTGCAGAAAACTTTAAACATATGCTGAGGTATTGGATTACCACCGGCAAGGATGGGTATTAATTCCTCAGAATGCAACTACCTATTATGCCGCAGGGTATGTCCACAGTCTGATGGGCAACTGAAAATGCTATGGACTATTTTCACACTGCCCTTGGTCTAAGGCGTGATGACACGCTTTGTTACAATCCTTGGTCACTGCATTGAAATGCACATTGGTGATTCTGAAGCTTATTTTGGAGCAGACATTAAAGACAAATTAAAATGTTATGACTTTGATATGTATACAACGAAGACTCTAAAAAACATTACTTCACCTCTGTGGAAATTCAGGAAATTTTAAGTAGAAAAATAGACTGTAGAAAAAACAGGACTGCAACACTGGAAAACTCCAGATTCCAGACCTTCCTTGGAAGAAATCTTTGAAACTGAAATGAATGAAAGTGACGTGATATTAGAGGCATCTATGTGAGACCACAGCCCAGGACGATGGACAGTGGTCCTGGGCCAGTCTTTGCCGGTGTAGGACCAGAGGCTGCCTTGAGAGACTGGGGAGCACACCTTGCAGCAGACGTTCTGAGCCTCTGAACTACAAAATAGTTATACCTAGTGGAATGAAAAAGTTAAACAACTAAAAA
The DNA here is from genome assembly GCA_004027915.1 of Capromys pilorides. Classification (NCBI taxonomy): domain Eukaryota; kingdom Metazoa; phylum Chordata; class Mammalia; order Rodentia; family Capromyidae; genus Capromys; species Capromys pilorides. The sequence continues at coordinate 1,547 of PVKN010024802.1, read as the reverse complement.
AAGAAAAAAAAAGATCTTTGTACAAGTTAACTGGTTAAAATGAAAACCGTGATTGTAAGTCTACTGTGTTTAAACATCTGGAGAGCACAATGTTTTGTAGCAACAGCATTAAGGCCTGGAGGAGCGGAATGCAGCACACTACGAGGGCTCCACACCACGTGTGAAGCGACTGAGTACTGTTGAGGGATGGCGGCCTGAGCTGGACATACAGTGTTAGGGTGGAGCGAAACAAATACATTTAGCTGTGAACGGAGAGGTAAGAAAGCAAAGAGGAAAAAGCAGCAAATAATAGAATTAAACCCAAGCCTGCTAAATACTCTATAAGTCTAAGCATATAAAAGTGTAGACTAGCTACAAAAATCCTTGAAGGAAAAATTTATAAATTTGAGTATCGACATTACCAAACAGGCCTACAGGTCTTTACTGGTGAATTCTAGCTGATCTTTAAGGAAAAATACCAGTTCTATATAAATCATACTACTAGAAGAACACTCTAAATCCACTCTGAGTGCAGCGTTATCCTGACGCCAAAACAAGATCAACCCCTTAGAAGAAACTACAGGAAAACATCCCCATGAACACAGACACGAGTCTACTGAGCACAGAGGACATCACATCTTACGAAATATAAAAAAGCACACGACAAAGCCACTGGCGCTGGTCACTTGGAGCACACCACGAGCAGCAGACAGCTTGAGCTCTGTGAAGAAGCCCAGACAGCACTGTGCATGAGGAAGGCCAGGGGAGTGCTGCCTCCTAAGGCAGAGACTGAGGCGAGGGCGGTCTCCCCGATCACACCAAACTGATGTTCAGCCAGAGGTATTAGCCGGGAACTAAGCCATAGGAGTGTGTGGGACACCTCCTGGAGAAATTCAAGTCCTCGTGGCATGGCCTTACATGTAGAAAATTCTAAAACAATATGCAAAATTACTGGAACTTTAAAAATTTTAGCACTGTCAAGATACAGAATATATTTCTACAGGGCTGGCCAGATAGCTCAGTGGACTAAAGCGCCTGCTTAGGCAGATGTAGGTTGGGGGTTTGGTCCGTGTGCTGCGCCGGCCCCACCCCTGGGGTGCGCTGAGACAGCGACTGAGACTGGGAGTAGTGGCACATGCCCAAGCACTTGGAAGTCTGAAAACAAGAGGAGCACCACGAGTCCGATCTGTGTAGTGAGACCCTGCACTAAATACATGAAAAAAAGACCAAAACAGATTTCTATATATAAGCAGCGAAGAATTACAAACTTCAAAAATCACAGTAATGATCAATAGTAACAATGTAATCCAGTGCTTGACATAAATATTACATATGTCCAAGAATTAGTCACATGAAATTGAAATTCTGACGATGTTAAAAGTAAATGGGAAAAACCATCACAAATGAAACATTCAATATTGTGAAGATGCCATCCATTTCTTCTCAAACTAACGTAGAGGTTCAACACAATCCCAAACAAAATTCTAGGCTTAAGGAGATAGCTCAGCAGCAGAAGTGCCTACCTGGAAAAGGCAAGGTCCAGAGTTTGATCATTGATAGCAATGAGG
>PVKN010024801.1:0-14331 GCA_004027915.1 Capromys pilorides | reverse complement strand
TGGGTTTTGTAGTAGGTTCTTGTCATGACCTTGGGTGGCCTCAGTTTCCTCTTTAAGATTGGGATGGTCAAAGAGCTTCTAGAATAAGTTTTTAAAATGAGATAATGAATATGCCTCAATTGCTTTTGTATTTTTCTTTTGCAGTCCCAGGGATGGAATCATGTGTGTGGTAGGTGAGGGCTGTACCCCAGAGTTATATCCCCACCCCTCAGTTGCTTTTTAAAAAGTGAAATATATGAAAATCCACTTAATAAAAGATTTACATGATTTACTTTCCAGAAGTATTCTAAATGCAATTCCTTCACACACAGCTTTGGCAAATCCAAAGAGCCTCATCAACTATTCCAGCTCATCTAGAAGGATCTATTCAACATCTGCTACATGATGTATCTCTTGTGTTTTATTTTTATTTATGTTTGTGCATTTGTGCTCCTGCTGGCCTGAGATTTTAAGGAACAGGGCTCAGGTTCATTTATTTCTGTCTTTATTCCTGTGAGTTTGCTTTCTAGCACCTAGTAGACATTTAGTTGTGTCTATACAACGCATGAGTTCCCTCTGGTGCATTGAAAACATGCTTAGATCTATCAAAATTATGCTTCCAAACTACACTAAGTTCCCAAAGCATATTCACCATGAGGGTGGACAAAACACTGGCAATAGAAGATTCAAAGACTCTATGATAGGAGACCTTGAAATAAAGGGAGTCTCATCTAAAATCCTCTTTGAATTTTCTAACATTGGATGCAAACTATAGTGCAGACATTTGATCTCTCCTTATTAAATTGTTTATTAGTCTCTTACTGGCAAATTGGACTATTCTTAAGCCTGCTTGAGACAATATTATATGAGCTGGCCAGTTAGGGACCCCAGATTTTTGTGTTTTGTTTTATTTTCAGATTCAGCAATGGAAAAAGATTCCTGGGAGATTGGCAGAGCTGCAAAAACAGGATGAGCCCAGCCATGGAAGCATGGCAAAGTGTCACGGTGAGGGGGTCCCGACATGGCTGAGGCCATGTCTAGGTGCCTTCCAGGGCATGGTGTTAGTTCCAGAAGAATGGTAAGAGCAGTTATTTTACTGACCTAACTTTGAAGATTCTCCCCAAGCTGGAGGCACTCCATTTCAATCTCCAAATCTTTTAATTAGCAAACATTCCTAAGCAGGCTTCGGTTTCTCCTGATTGAACATCCTCAATTCACAACACAGAAGTGCAATATACTCCATTAGATAATTATTTAAATGAGGTGCCACATACTTGGTTGAACAGACATCTTAATGAGCAAAACAGATATATTGCATATTTTGCATTTGAAATACTTATTAATACCACTATTCAAGATTCATGAAGACCGTCTTTGATGAGAAGGTCAATGAAGTCCCTATACAGTTCATTTGCATGCAGCCTGAATTACCTTTCTTATTTCTTTCTATTCATGGCACTCACAGGAATTGCTTCAGAGGGGTGCTGCACTTTGCTAAGTGAATAATTTTCATTGTCAGATATGTGAAGGAATGTTTTCGGAGACTGTGCAAATCAGCAGAGCTGGGAATAGGCTTAGCATGACATGTTCCGTAAGGAAGCACCTAGGTTCTGTGTGATGATTTTGTTAGTCTCTCCAGGGGGAAAAGACCCCCCTCAGAAAAATCAAAACTAGCTAAGGTCCGGCTTATCTGGTGGTTGATGTGTCTGTTGTCTGCAACAATTTGAGTTTAAAAAGTTTCTTACATTATCAGGGATTCCTTACTTTAAAAATATGGATATGGTCTATTAGGCTTTTCCCCCTTTATCTGATTGTTCAATTAACACACATTCATTCTCAATAAGTTTTAGAAAGCACTTTGGACATACAAGCAGTAGAAGATTTAGATCTTATTCTCAAAGGAGTTAATACTTTCTCTCAAAAGATAAGACATACACACAGGAAGTGGCCTAGACAGCACATAAGCTGTACCAAAAACAAAGCAAAACAAATATAACAGATTTTTAATTTACCAGCTATAGATATTTGCTCGAAGACAGAGAATAAAGTTAGTAACTACCAAGGCTGGCTAAATTGCACTTGCTGGGTAAATCTCTCTTAAAGATTAAAAGTCCCCAAGTTAAGAAAGAGAACCATCTGTTTTTGATAAACACAAATCTAGATTTTGAGCTAGATATTTTCTGACAGAAAGGGAAAGAAACACTAAATGACCAAAGATTACGGAAAATAACTAGATTTATCAAAATAACCACCAGAAGAGCGATTAAATATTTCAGAATTTCTCAGTCATGTTGTAATGAATGGACACAGCAAAACTAAATGTGGATAAAGTTAAGGAGATATTTTTATGTACTACAACAGACATTATCTTTCAGGTCCTGTCTGTCTGTCTATCCATCTAGCAGTGAATACAGGCCATAATACTGAGTTTTACTTGCAGCTCCTTTTAATTTTTCATTTTGAGACACGTCTCACTAAGACACTAAGTTTACCAGGTTGGGCTTCAACTTGTGATCCTCTTACCAAAGTCTCCTAGAGTGCTGGGATTCCAGGCATGTGTGGGCGTATTTGGCTTCGTATCATATTTTTATTCTGTAATGCTTGGTGTGTTAGTATCGTTTGGAGTAGAAATTCTGTTTAGTCAATTGTGCTCTTTTCTATTCCCTTTGGGAGTCTCCAGATTTTTACCAACTGTTTTTGTTACAAAGGGCCCATTCCCTAGCTCACCCGCGACTCAAGGAGGTAGTGGAAGCGCTGGTCATTTTCTTGTCTCACTCCATCTATGCGAAGATGAGTCATCCAAACTAACTCAAACTATAACCTTTGGGCTAAAAATAGCCCAGAACGACTCATACTATGTATTGGTTAGCTTTTTATTCCTGGAGCAAGATACCTGATATAGACCACTTAAAAAAGAAATGATTTATTTTGGTTCATGGTTTGCATCCATGATTAGCTGGTTCCAAGGTAGAAGCATCATAGTAGAAGGAGATGGTAGAGGCCACTTTTCACCTAAGGTAGTCAGAAAACAGAAAGAGGGCACCAGAGGGAATGTCCACCCTTAAAAGGCAACCCTGAGAGCTACTTCCTTTACTGGGTCCTCACCTTCTAATAGCTGTGAACTCATCAATGGATTGATCCATCATGAGGTTAGGATCTCAAGACGGTATCCTGCTCTGATCTCCACACTTCCTCAAACATACAAAACTTTATGAGGGCATTTTTCATTTGAACCTAAAAGATGATGAAAAGTTACTCATGGCTGGAGTAGACTAGAATACATATGTACCTTGGTACAAAACATTAACATTGCCTGAAAACACAGAACTAAGGCTGGGGATCCTTGGTATCCCACCATATGACCAATCTGGAATACATAGAGGTTTTTTGGGGGGGCTATTCTTACTTTTAAACACAGAGTTTTTCATTGCTTGAGAAAAGAGAGTGGAGAGGAAGAGGAAGGAATCTGACTCAGAGAACTTAAATAGGAATATTTCAGGTAACAAGCCACCAATAGTTTAAAAAATTCACAAGTCTCCATTAAATTGAATTTCAAACTCATTTCTTTTGTAATCTGCTAATGAGGACATTTTGACATTCTCCCAGGTGAAATAGTTTAAGTAGAAACCATGTGACACTATAATCAATTTAAGCAGCTCTCTACCTACTTCAAGTTTGTCAAAGTGTTTTACATTTAAAGCTATAATTAGTTAGCCCTTCTAAATTCACTGTGAGGTAGAGAATTGAATCATCCAGTAAGCTTTGTAACCGTGAGAACAAAGAATATAACATCTTGAAAAAGACTGAGTCTCTTGAGTCCTGATTACATGAATGTGCTCCCCTTGTTAAAATTCATCAAGTTCAGTATTTAGCACATATTTACTAGTGTGAATACATGCTACATGTCAATAAAAGGTTAAAATTCAAGACAAATATATTGAGAAGGCTGATTGTAGAAAGAGAGAATTTAAATCCCTTTACCAGCCGCACTCTTCTGGAACTGTGAGAAAAGATATTTACGTTCGCTCTAATGGCCTTCAGCATGCTGAGCCAGCTACCATAATGCTAAAAGAAACTCTGTTCTTCCCATGCTTAAATGAGAGTTTGGAAATAATTGCATTGTGTGCATTGGCATGTGGACAGGAGTCAGAATGGCAAGAAGAGAAATACATGGGTTTTCACATGGTTTATTTACCAAATGGTTGGCTTCATCAATGGCCTGCTTGGGTCATGATTATATGGGACATCATATGGCATGAGTCAGAGACTGTGACTTTCGATGCTAAAGCTTTTATTTCACAGATAAGGGCCCTCAAACAGCTTCTAGAGGATGACCAGCCCTCTAAATCCCAGGGCACCAGTGTCATAGAGTCAAATAGACCTGCAGAAGCTCAGGGTGTGGCTGAGTGGTAGAATGAGTGCTTTCCATGTGCAAGTCCGAGGTTCAATTTGCAGCACCCCTGAACTTCCCCAAATAGTGCTGGAACCAAATCTCAGCTTCATTATTACCTACAGCTGTTTTGGGGGACACTTTCTTTTCTTCTTTTTTTCAGTACTGGGGATTGAACTCAGGACCCTGAGCTTGCCAGGCAAGCACTGGGGGAAACTTTCTGGCTCAGTATTCTCAGTAGTTCAAAGGAAGGCTGTATATATATATATATATATATATATATATATATATATATATATATATATATATATAGTGGTAGAACTGCTAAGAGAACAAAGGAAAATAGTAACATGAAATTCTGATATGTGGTAAGCATTCCACAAATATTGATTCCTGGACCACATACATCATTCTTTGTTTTACTTGCCCTGAGAATTAGGTTAGAGCCAGGGTTGTGGTTTAAATATGAAGACTCATGTATTGAGGCTTGATCCTCAGTGTAGTGATGATCAGAGATGGACTCGAGAGAGGTGAGGAACATAAGGGTGCTGACCTCCTCAGTGAGTTCCTAGCTAGACAAGGTATCGGGAAGCGGGTCCTGGGCAGAGTAACTCGGTCTTTTGAAGGGGATGGCTTGTCCCAGCCCTTATGCATTAGCTGTTTCTCTGCTTTGTGGCTGCCATACAGGGAGCAGCTTTTCCCTACTCTGCTCTTCTGCCATAATGTTTCTGCCTTCCAGTGAGCCTTGGAGTGGAATGAAACCTCTAGATCAGGAGCTGACATGAAGTAACCCTTACCTCTTCAGTTCGTGTATGTCACACATGTTGTCCTAGCAACAAAGAAGGGACTAGCAGAGTCAGAATTCTCACTGGTCAGAAAAGAGAATGAGATGGCAGGCACACACACACACACACACACACACACACACGCACGCACGCACACACACACACACATATGGACAGACACACACACACACACACACACACACACACACACACACACACACACACACTTTTTCTTTTCACCAAAGCTAAATGAACTCATAACTCCACCCAGCAAATGCTCTAATTAATTGTGTTGTCAACTTGAATAAGAAACACCTGGCAGATTAGTGTAGCGATGTTTTGGGCATGTCTGAATGATTAATTTACTGAAGAGGGCAGATTCACTCAGTGTTTGGGCAGCACTGACCTGTAGGTTCGTAATTTGGATGAAATAAAAAGAGAAGAAGGAGGTCTGACTTTCGTTTGTTTGGCGAAGCTCCAGTCTTCTTCATCGGACATCCATCTTCAGGCTTCCCGCACAAACTCTCAAGCCTTCTAGGGCAGGCCCTTGGGCTTCCTCATGTAGATTCACACTGGGCTGTGCAATGAAATGCAGAGTCATTTAATTGACTCCTCTGGCTGTCCAGTGAGCAGATGGTCCTTTGGTATTCTTCTACCTCAACCCTACAGACGGTCATGGTAAGTTTATCTTTAAAATCTATCTATCTATCTATCATCTATCTATCTATCTATCTATCTATCTATCTATCTATCTATCTATCTACCTACCTACCTACCTACCTACCTATAGATATCACCCCATGATCTGGTCACTTTCCAAAGCCCACTTAGGAATGCACAAGGTGCTGGGGCGGACATCTCTACTTATAAACCATAACTCGCCATGTCTTTTACACAGCTCTCATGTGCTTCAGTCGCCCATCTGCCCAATCTGTCTCAGTTTCTTTTTCAAGATGCCCTAAACCCTGGTGGGGTCCATACCTCTTAACCACCTCCTTCTCACCTGTTACTTCTCTTACCCTGAGCATGGCCCTCAAGTGTGTCCTTCTGCCCTCCCCAACCTCCCCAGCTTCAGATCACTATAGCCACCTGCGCAGGGGCTATTTCCCCTACCTGAGCTCATCTCATCTAAGCTGCGCCCACCTCTGGGCGCCTTTGCTCCTGAGCCCTGATCCAGCACCACCCCCTACCCGCTCTTCCCCCTCCCACCAGCACATTGCCCAGTCCCCTCCCCTGGGAGGTCTCTTGAGCCCGGTGTGTTTTTTGTCCTCACACTCACTGCTCCTGCTCTGCTTTTTGTTCTGGCCAAGTAGCAGGGATAGGATTCTCTGGGGAGGGAGTGACAGCTATGCGTAACATTGTCGTTGTTAATGCAAATTGAATAATTCCCTTCTTTATCCTAGTAATTGCTTCCCATCTGCTTCCGAATCAAGTCCAAACTCTTCGTATAGCCGCCAACACGCTCTCTGATGGCTGCCGCTTCCTTTGCTAAACCTAGCTTTTCCATGCCACAGCTGCCCCCAGGAATTGTGCTGCCAAGCGTCCTGGCCAATGTCTTTCCCTTTCCTGAACACTTCTTGTCCCTCTTTCAATGTTAGGCAAGTGTCATGTCCTCTGGAAAGACTTCCCTCACCCTGCTATCCCCTGCCTCAGTAGGTGCTTGACACCTAGAATCTTGCTCTGTCAGACCTCCAGCAATGTGTGTCATTTTGGGTCTACTTGTCTGATTTTCTCTTCAGAGAAAATCTAAGATCACGCCCTCTGTTTCCCTGGGGCATGACCCTGATGTCCATATGGACTGCTGTTTTCATAAATACAGCTGGAGTGAACGATGCTGTGGCTACAGTGAGTCTGTGGAAATCCGTGTGGCTGTGGAGGTGTAGGGAGTGTGCATGCCCAGGAACTGGGTGGCTTATCAACTCCTCCACAGTCTAGAACTTGCTCAAAAGTAATTTAAATAAAAAATGAAAAGTTCATTTTTTTCTGATCCACCCACATTTTCATTTCACTGCTATCTGGGAGACTAAAAACCATATAACTTTCCACTGCTTGTATGACCGTGTCAGAAGATCTGAAACATGTCAAGTGTGAGCTGTCTCTCTTGTGAGTCTGCCACCCACAGGATCAGACTCTTCTGAACCTTCAGTTTGCTCCTCCTAATTCTTCTGAAACACGTTAGAGATGCCTGGGAGCTTTTACTTCCTGGAAGCATTCTTACAGAAAACATCCCCTTCATCTTATTTCAGCCTTCCTATCCCCCCACTAAACTTTGAAGACAGAACAAAGATGGCTAACTTCTAAAAATTTTAATTAAGGTATATGGAAGCAAGGCATAGAAAGGGACTTTAATGTTACACTTTAAAAACCCCCAGATAATTGGTTTGAGTCTTTTTTTTTTCCAAAAGCATCAAAGCAAAATATGTGGAATCTAAATCCAAATGGTAAACCTGAAAACAGAGCACCTATTAGCATGAAATTGATGCTAAACAGGGGCACAACAATTCCACAGAAACAAAGATTTTTCTTTCTTTGATGCAAAGTAAATGCTAGGAACAATGTTTTTGACCTTGGTTTTCTCTTAGAAGCACTAATATTAAGTGGAAGAGAAAATGACTAGGCTTACTATTAGTAATAAGTTTCTTATGGTTATTTAGGATCAAAGTCTAGATGCGCTGAATTCATAAGGAAAGAATAGCTGTGCCGTGGCTATGGGAGGGGAGAGACCATGGATTTAAAGATGGTGTTGGGTAGGAGAGCATGCAATAAGAAGTAAGTTTTGTACATCTTGTGGAGGTCAGTCTTGGTAAGCAGCTACCTTGAATTATAAAATTCATTTTGCCTATATGAGAGAAAGACTCTCACAGTAACTGTTTAGCCCAGGCTTCCTCCATTTTTAGTTCATGTTTTACTGATAAAATAAGATTGAAAAGGTGATGATGAGCAAATTCCCCTTCACTTAAAAAAATTATTTGGTATATGGTCTCATTACCCATCTTGGACTCATAGTGATCCTCCTGTTTTCAGCCTCCCCAGCACTGGAATTACAGGTGTGCACCACCATGCTTGGTTTCAGAGGCTGGCTCAGTGCTCCTGGGGGCATGGCCAGTGCACCATGTGGTGCTGGGAATCAAACCCCAGTCCCTGCACTTGCGTAAGCAGGTGCTTAGTCCTCTGAGCTATCTCACAGGCTCTTCCCTTTCACTGTTGATCAACAGTACCTTAATTTTTTCTGACTGGGTCCCCAGTCACCTGCTGCTATCTTAGATAATTTAGAAAGGAGGACATAGTGGAGAGGGGAGAGTTGGAGTGGACTCATGTAGCAGTCTCTTAGTGGTCCAGATTTTCCTGGCCAGTTTCTGTCCTACATTTGTTCAACTCTCACCTCTTCAAGTGATCTTCTCTGCCTCTTCCTCTATCTCCTCTGACCAGGTGTTACCCCTCGCCTACAGGAGTTGCATTATGCCTATGTATCACTTATATTGGTCTCAGGTTGTTGTCCACCAATGGGCTTAATGTCCTCAGCTAACATATTTGTTTTAGGAGATTTGATTTCTGAAAATTAGGAAGTGCTAAAATGAATTCTCTACTATTATCTGCAGGCAACTCTTTCTTTGGAATATTACATTTGCTAGGAAATTTTATGCTATTGGTCTTGTGCTCTGGAGAAAGTCCTTTGCTAGAGATGAGGTCATTCATGGGGTCAGTCATTGGAGGAAACATCTGGCACCAGATGTTTATGGAAAACCAGGGGAAGAAAAGAGTCTCAGAAGACCTACTAAATTATTTTGTGAATGTCAGTACATTGATCCCAACTAAGGTTTATATTGAGAAGCAAAAGGCTCAGGATAGACAACATAATTTTGGACAAGAAGAACAAAGTTGGACAACTGATGTTACTCTATTTCAAAACTTACTGTAAAGCTATAATAAGTCAGACAAAGCATTATTGGTAGAAGAATAAAAAAAAAGATCAGTGGAGCAGAAGAGCGAGCCCAGACCTATGTAAGCACAGTCAACTGATCTTTGATAAAAGAGCAAAGGCAATGCAATTGAGAAAAGACAGTCTTTTCAACAACTGGACATCCACATGCAAAAAAGTGAGTCTAGACATAGACCTATGACCTTCACAAAAATCAACTCTAACTGTAAAATGCAAAACTATCAAAGTTCTAGAAGATAATAAGAAAATGTACAAGATCACAGGTTTGGCAATGACCTTTTATATGAGACAACAAAGACACAATCTATAAAAGAATTGATAGGTTGATAAAAATTTCTGCTGCATAAAACACAATGTCAAAAGAATCAAAAGGAAAGCCATTGACTCAGAGGAAATATTTGCAGAAAACATACCTAGTAAAACACTATTATCCTAAATATGCTAAGAGCTCTTAAAGAGCAACAATAAGAAATGAAGCCATTCAATTAGGCATAGGTCAGAGGGGATGAGGAGATAGCTCTGTGACACAAGTGCCTGCCTGGCAAGTGCAAAGTCATGAGTTCAAACTCCGGTCCTGCAAATAATAATAATAATGATAATATAATAATAATAATAATAATAATAATAATAATAAAAAATAGGTCAGAGACCTTAACAGATTCCTCACCAAAGAAGATTGACAGATGGAAAATAAGCATATGAAAGATGACCCATATCATAGGTCACCAGGGAAATATACACTAAAGCCATAACCACAAAGTACCATACACACCTATGAGAATGGCCAAAATCTGAGTGTTGGAGAGGATGTGGAGCAACTGGCACTACCAGTCACCACCGTGATGCCACATAGCAGAGTCATTTTGGAAGTTTGGAAGTTTTGTTTGTACAACTAAACATGTTCTTTACCATACAAATTCAGTAATCAAGGTAAATTTCTCAGCATCTACTCAACAGTGCTAAATATTTCCCTCCATACAGAAGCCTGTGCCCAAATGTCTATTGCAGCTGAATTTAGAATCACCCAAACTTTAAAACAATCAAGAAATCCTTCAGTAGAAGAGCGGCTAAATAAACTGCGGTACACCCACCAACGGGTCACTCATTATTCAACACTCAAGGAATGAACTAGGAAATGACATGGAAAAAATTTACGTGCACACCTGCAAAGACCACGTGCTGTATGATTCCAACTTTATGATATGCCTGAAAAGGCCACATTATGGAAACACAAATGAAACAGTGGAGGTAAGGAATTAGGGAGCAAGAGGGTGAATATTTAAAAAGTAAAAAGGGCAGGGGATGTAGCTCAGTGTAAAGGCCCTGCCACCATTTTCTGCACTATTAAAAAAAAAAAAAAAGACTTCTGGAGGGCTGTGGATTTGGTGAGGTTTTGTCTTTGGTGTTTATGTTTTCTAAGCACATGTTCATAGCACACAGTGATCGCACTCTTTGTAGGGAGTGATACATGTGCATACGCAGCTTGGCTCTGCTTTGGGCACCCCTCCTTTGTGCATTCTCCTTTCTTTTTGTGAAAGCTCTAGCTCCCTATTTCCTATTATATATTTTTATTTATAGTTTGGGTTTCTCATACAAGGGTGACCATGTGATATTTAAGCTTGCATGTCTGATTTATTCCACTTAATATTATGGTCTCAAGATGCATTCATTTTCCTACAGATGACTCATGTTTGTTGTTCTTTCTAACAGAGTCGTCCTCCATTGTATATAAATGTCTGATTTTTAATCCATTCATCTGTTAATGAACTCATAGATCACTCCCAGGATTTAAATATTGTGACTTGTGTTTCTATAAACATGGACATATGGGCGTGCACACCTCAGTGTAATATGATGTTTTAAACTCTTAAAAATATACTTAGAAGGGAAAGAGCTGGGTCCAATGGAATTTCTAGTTTCAGCTATTTTTTTCAGGAATCTACCTAATATCTTTCAACTCTTCCCTTCATGCCTGGCCCCCAGAACATTCCAGATCACATTCTTTGTAGGTAATTGGTACATGCACATAACATGTCTCAGTTGTTTTACAGTCCCCTTGCCCTATCTTCCATCCTTTCTCTCTCATTCAATCCTTGTTTTCTATTTTTAGATTACCCTCCTTTTTGTGAAAAATCTATCTCCTATTCCCAATTATCTGTTTTTTATGATCTGATAATATGCATAGGATAATTTAGGTTCTTTTCTATTTATTTCAACATGCCTTATTGGCTAGTATATGGTCTATTTTAATGGAAGTTATGTATGTTGCTGAGAACAGTGTATATTCTGTTGTTGGATAGCATACTTTGTCGATATCTATTAAGTCTATTTGCTTGAAGGTTTTGTTCAACTTTTTTTTTGTTAATTTTTTTTCTAGTTGATTTGTCTATTTGTGACAGTAGGGTATTGAGGTCTCCTACTATAACTGTGTTGATGCTTATCTAATCTTTTATGTCCAGTAGTATTTGTTTTACAAAGTATTGAAGAGCTATTCTTTGGTGTATATATCTTCATAGTTGTTATCTCTTCCTGTTCAATTGTTCTCTTAAGCAATATGTAGTGACTTTCTTTCCTTTTTCTGATGAGTTTTGTCTTAAAGTTCACTTTGTCTGAATATAGGACAGTTACTCTTGGTTGTTTATGGGGTTCTGTTTTGTGGGATATTGTTTTCTATCCTTTGATTTTTCAGTCTGTGAATATCTTTTTGGGCTAAATGTGTTTCTTTTGTACAGCATATCATTAGATTTTGTTTCCTGCCTAATCTGTATCCTTTGTTTTGGGGAAATTGCAACCATTTACATTGAGAATTACAACTAAATATTAGTGACCAATTCTTGTCATTATACATTTTCATTGCTGATTTTCTTTATTCTCCCTTCTTCTTAACTGCTCACCCTGCCTAGTATGTTTGTTCCACTCACTCTGTGGGCTTTGTTGGCTTTGCTACCTCTTTCTAGGATATTCTTGAGTAATTTTTTAGGGTTCTGGTTTGGTAGTCATCAGTTGCTCTTCGTCATGGAAATGCCTTATTTTGCAATCAGTTTTGAAAGATAATTTTGCAGGATATGTCAATCTGGGTTGGAGGTTATTTCTTCTACGCCTTGAAATACTTCACGCCAAGCCCTCCTGACCTTCAAGGCTTGTGTTGAGAAGCCTCCTATAATTCTAAATTACTATATTTATAAGATATTTGTTGCTTTTCTCTAACAGCTTTTATTTATGTGATTTTTCATTTTATATATTTGGTACAGGGTCTCACTATGCACTGGTAGTGATCCTCCTGCTTTCAGCCTCCCTAGTGCTGGATTACAGGCATGCAATACCATGCCTGAACTCCCTAATAGCTTTTAAAATTCAATCCTCACTGTGGACTTCTGGAATTTTGGGCTTGATATGTCAGTTCTTTTCTGATTGTCAGTACTTGGGGTTCTATACTAATCAGTTATTTGTGTATTAACTTCTTTCCCCATATTTGGGAAATTTTCTGCTATATCTCTGTAAATGTTTTTTTATTACTTTTAATAAGAAATTACAATGTGATAGTTTCAAAACATGTTAATAGTACAGTCCAAATAATTGATACAATGCATATTTTTGTCCTCATTGTAGTTATACAGAGCACAGGGTGTAGATATGATAAATTTTCTACTGGTTATTAGAACAATAAATTTTTTCTCTTTGATCTAAGAGAAGGTAGTTATATACATTATCAAATGTTCCATAATTGCAGTGGGTTACTGGTGAAACTGGCAATGTTGGAAGCTGCTGATTAGAGCATTTTACAGCTCAGTATACTAAACTTTACGTTTTATGCATCATGTTTAAACTTTTCTGCTGGGTGGTTAAGGGCAAGTGAAAGCAAGACCTGTATAACAAAACATGTAGTTTTTGTATCTCCCAAGGTCAGTCAAATCCCCTCAGGATTTACTTTGGAACCATGTGCAGTGTTTGTAGAATTGCTGTCAGTGTCAGCCATCTGGGTGAGTCACGGCCATTGCTTGACCAGTTTGCTTTCTGTGAAAGCCCGAGAGAATGTTTTCTCTCTAGGTGACTCTCCTTAGGCACACTATATACCTTCAATCCCTTTTCTCTGTGGTCCCTTCATCTCTTTGAACAGAAAATTTGGGAAACTACTAGTTATAGGATGTTATAGCACAAGTTCTGTTCTTTCCTGAGTCCTCACTGACCTTGAAGGGCTAGGGCCAAAACGTTGGATATCCTTGTAGCTCTTCTTTTTCTCTAATTTTTGGTCTGTAAACTTACATTTTTAGCCCTCCAGAAGAAAAGCTTAGTGATACTATTACTCTAAAACATAGGTGCTGGAGCTTAATATCACTGTCTTTCTGAATATCAAACATCTTAGACTTAACTTGGAATTGGTATTTTCTATCAATCATTGATATTCTAATGAATCCCTATACAATGTGATAAAAGCAGTTACACATTTGTACACAGATATTCAGAAATATAAGTATGTACCAAACTTTAGCCTGTCCATCCTTTGGCCTTTTTCCTAGTCTCTTATTTTCATTTAATACCCTTTTTGTTTTCTTGTAAACCAACCACTTACTTGAGCGAGAGTAACAGTAACTGAAATTACATTGGAAGCAGCACACATCTAAAAGGCCAGAATGACGGGCATTTTAGTGTTACATATTGCCATCATCACTGTCAAAAATCTGTTGAGATTTCTTAGGACCATTGTCTAATTCATCCTGTGCATATAAGTGTGTAGTTTTGCTCATGCTATGTTTCCTCTCTTTTATGCTTCCAGTCACTTTGCTGTTTAACCTGTAGGTCTTTTATTTCCATTCAGCTGTATTATGCTTCTCTATTTTTATTTCTTTTTTGAGTTCTTACACTAGGGAGGCTATGTGATATTTACACATATAAGTCTCGTTTATTTCACTTATTAGTATATGTTCAAGGTACATCCATTTACGTATGAAATCTTCTAGTTTATCATTCTTTATAGCTGAGTAATATTGCATTGTATAAAAATACCAGATCTTTTTCAACCATTCTTCATATGATGGGCATTTTGGTTGTTTTCAAGATTTGGCTATTACAAATTAGGCTGCTATAAACGTAAGTGCACAGATGTCACTATGGTATGTTTTCAGTTCTTTTTTTTTAAATTTTATTTATTTATTTATTTGTTTGCTTGTCGTGTTTGTTTGTTTCTTTATTTATTCATTTTGTGGCTGGCTCAGCCTGCCCTGGTGGTGGCGCTGGCG
>PVKN010024800.1:0-14336 GCA_004027915.1 Capromys pilorides | reverse complement strand
TATATATATATATATATATATATAGAATGTAATTTTAAAGTAACATTAACCCCTTTGTCCTCTGGTTTTAGAAATGTTGTTTTTAACTCTTCCATAAAGCGAGGAAAACAGGGAAAAATGTCAACCATCTGCACCAGTAAATAATAACTATTAATATTACATATTTTCATTAATTTAAAAAAAATAATAAAACCTATTGGAGGTGCAAGGCAAGAGCACCTGGTGGCTTCAGACCTCAGCCTCCTCCCAGTGCACACTCGAACCACACACACACGGGAAAAAAGGCTGGGGAAGCAGCCATAACAAAAATATATTCTTTGTATCCTATCATCCCTCAGGTTCATCTTGCATGTTTGCTTTAAACCACAAACGGCTACTGCACAGTTTTTATGTGTTCCAAGGAAAATTGTCTTTTAGGCTAAGAAAGATTCCAAAAAATTGTTTTCAGTACAAAAAGTCTTGTTAAGAGAAAATAATTTTTTTTGCTCCCAAAATACTACAAGGTGTCTCTAGTGTATGTCTAGTGTACTCTGTGAGAGGTTTGAATTCAAGTCTGAGTTATCGGTGCTGAGTCCCAGGTCCGTGGCACTTGCACCATGGAGGTTTGCCATGCCTGGATGGCTAGCGAGCTGAGAGAGCATCGGGTTCTGGTCTGGGCTGGCAAAATGCCCTTGTTCCATGGGGTTGGCTGCCTGGGCAGCAACCAGTCCAGGATGTGGGGAACTGGTTTGTGGGGAAACATGGTGTGGAGAAGGCTGAGGCTGCATCCTTGGGGATGGGCTGGAGTGGGGGGGTTGGGACTGTGGCCTCGGAGAAGGAACAGGCTGAGGGGAGCGTACTTGATTGGAGAGAGAATTTGGGATCTGCTGGCCTTGGAGGTGTGGGGACTGGGCCTGGTTTGGAAGCATATGCTGCTGGGGGCTCATGGGGTTGGGCTGAGCAGTAGAACCCATCTGCTGTTGGAGGAGTCGCTGTTGATAGGCCTGCAGACTGGCCCCTGCCTCTGCTCCCAAGGCCTGGGGGAGTTGGCCCATCTGTCCCATGTTGCCTTGTTGCATCTGCTGCATATGATGCTGCATCCTTTGTTGCTGTTGCTGCTGCTGTGGAGGGTAAACAACTCCCTGGGGTTGCTGAAACTGGTTATGGTTGGCCATTCCAGGGCCCATTCCAGGCCCTGCACCCTGCTGCTGCTGTCGCATCATCTGCTGCTGTCTCAACATGTCCCGAAACTGGGAAGACATGCTGCCATGATTCACGTTCACTGGCTGCGCCTGGGGGCTCATCCCTCCCATGGGTGGCTGGAGCTGCTGCTGAGGCGGCTGCTGGCCCAGGCCAGCCCTCTGCACACCGGCCTGCATAGGATTCATGTTCTGCATGGCTGACCCGGAGTGGACCCCCTGCTGACCCGGCATGGCTGGGGGCTGCAGCCCTGGCTGTCCCTGGGCCATGCCAGGCTGTCCAGGAAGAGGCTGTGGATTAGAGTTAGCGTACTTGGCAGCCCGTTGTTTTATGAATGCAGCCAGCAGCTGGGGGTTGGCGTGAAGGATACTAAGCACCTGTTGCTGCTGTAGGGGAGAGCTGGGAGACCTGAGAGTCCGCAGGAGGTTTTGTAAGGCTTGTTGAGACACAGTGCCTGGTTTGAGTGGGCTCACACCTACCTGGCCCAATCCTGGCTGTGGAGCCATGTTCAAGGGCTGCCCGTGCTGGGCCACTGACATCATGGCTGGCCTTGGCATCCCGGGCTGGAGTTGCTGGGTCTGAGGCAGTCCTCCTTGGGCCCAGGGGAGCTGCTGCTGCATTGCTGTGGGCCCCATTCCCGGCTCTAGATGCCCACTGGGACCTCTGGTCATGGGAGGTGGGTTCATACCCATGGGAGTCATTTGGGGCATCTGGTGCTGGATTGGCCTTTGGAAAATTTGCACATGAGCCATCTGGCGCTGTGTCTCAGCTGCTCTCTGAATCTGCATTGCCATTTCTACGGCAGCTGGTGGAGGCCCTGGAAGGGGTGGCTGTGCAGTCTGAGGAGGAGTTGGAGGGGTCACCTGACCTGCTGCCTTGCCCTGGGACACTGGGCCAGCAGTTTGAGTCCTGGGCAAGTAAGGTGGCATGCTGGTGGGAGGGGTAGGCTGTGGCTGAGAGGCAGGCTGTGGCTGGGGTGTCTGTGGGGTTGTTGGTTGCTGACCCGTCGGTGTGGTTGGAGTGGCGGGAGTTGGGGAGGGCAGGCCCTGCTGCTGCCCCACCACGCCGCTGCGCTGCATGCTGGCCATCCTCCTGCGCAGCATCTGGGCCTGCTGGAGCCTGTGCTGCAGCTGCTGTTGCCGGAGCTTTTGCTTGATGTTGAGGCAGAATGGCACAGGGCACTTGTTCTCCTGGCAGTGCTTGGCGTGGTAACAGCAGAGGGCAATAAGCTGCTTGCAGATGGGGCACCCACCATTGGTTTTCCGTTTGCAGCCCTTGGTGTGCTGTACGACCCGTTTCATCTTCTGGCAGGAGGGCAGGGAGCAGTTGGCGTTGCGGCACTGGCAGGCATGGACCAGGGACTGGATGCAGCGCTGGATGCTCAGGCGGCGAGAATCTCCTGGGCTCTGGGTGGCCGCAGCCTGCTGGTTGTTGCTCTCATCATCTAAGCCAAGACCCAGTTTCTCCATCTTATGGTCATGGTTTTTAGTGTTATAGCAGGTGATACACAAGTCATAATCCTAAGGAAAAAAACAAGAGGTGCAAATTAACTCAAGATTCTATCATTCAAGGGCTGGGTGTGGTGGCGCACACCTGTAATCCCAGCACTTAGGAGGCTGAGGCAGGAGGATGAGTGTGAGTTCAAGACCAGCTTGGGCTACAAAGGTGAGCTTAAGGCCAGCCTGAACTGCATAGAGAGACTCTGTCTCAAAAAGACAAAAAGAAAACATTTTATCATTCAAATAACCTGAAATATTCTTACAGCAGAGTATTTTTTATGGAAGAAAACTAGCTGTTTAATTAACTGTTACTATTATGATGCTAGCCCCCCACACCCCACTTTGTTTCACGTTACCCTTTAGACTATGCAGCCATAGGCACATGCAGTGCTGATCCCTCCCCTCCTGTGACTCCAGCATACCTCACAGACAGTGCAGTGCCAGCGTGTCTCCACATGATGTTTGCACTCGTTGCAGGTGTAGACAAAGCGGTCCTGGCTCTGTGTGTGCAGCTCCACAAGCATGCACATGGTGGACCACTGGGCTCGCCTCAATGAAGAGAACTCCAGATGCTTGTCCCGTGCAAGGGTGAGAAATGCATCTCGCCCATCCATCAGATCACAGGGGATAAGAGGGTCCGGATCAACAATGGGAGGTAGGGCATTGGCAGCAGGCCCAGCAATGAGACGGATCACAAAGAAGACCTATGGAAGAGAGGCTCACTGACTCTGGACAACAGTGCTGTCAAGGCAGAAAGAATTTAACAGCACCTGGCAGGGCATGTGGACACAGGAGCTTCACCACACCACCCTCTCGTTTTCTGCTCTGCTTTCTCCTAGATGGAAGTGTAAGCCATCTAAAATTCACATCTCTTTTATCCCATTCACTTCATTAAATAATTCCAAGAAGAATGATAAGGTTTGGAACAAGCATGTACAGTGCCATTTTACCTCAAGTCTATGTTTAAGCTGAAACTAATTACAGGAAACCAATCCTCGCCAATAAGATAAATCCAAAATCATGGCTTCTTTCCTACAAGCTATTTGCTAAAATAGAGATAAAAAGCAAACATAGGAAATGGGAGCCAGACGTGGTGGTGCACGTAAGTAACCCCAGCTAAGGCAGGAGGATCAGTGTGAGTTTGAGACCAGCCTGGGCTACAAAAGCGAGCTCAAGGCTAGCCTGAAACCGTAGTGAGACCCTGTCACAAAAAGACAAAACAAAACAAAACTAAATATAGGATATGGTATTAAGGGTTCCTCTTCAGCTATCCCATAGATTTGAAAATCTTAAATTTTTTTTTTTTTTTGTCTTTTTGAGACAGGGTCACACTATGTAGTTCAGGCTGGCCTTGAGCTTACTTTTGTAGCCCAGGCTGATCTCAAACTCACATTGATCCTCCTGACTCAGCCTCCCAAGTGCTGGGATTATAGGTGTGCGCCACCATACCTGGCTGAAAATGTTATCTTGTGAGGTTACTTTTTCCTTGTTGCTAAGTAATAAATATTTTATCAAGTCTGGAGACTTTAACAACCATCAGTTCCTATAAAGCTTAGTATAAAGGCCACAACAAAAAACTTGGCCGGAGCCGGGTATAGTGGTGCACAATGTGGACTACTGGGAGTTCAAGGTCAGCCTGAGTTACATAACTGAATGTCAGCCTGAAAAGAATAAGACCCTGTCACCGCACCCACCCACATACACCAAAAGCTTTCAAAATTTATTATCATGTAATAAATTCTGATTGATCCAACTTTTTTTTGTTTTGTTTTTGTCTTTTGGAGATAGGGTCTCACTATGCAGCCCAAGCTGGTCTCAAACTCACACCGATCCTCCTGCCTCAGCCTCCCAAGTGCTGGGATTATCACCATGTGATTGACCCAACTTAATGGAAAGCTTTACCTCAAGTAACAAAGCTTGGCGCTATCTATTCAAAATTAATTAGCATATCATTACCAAAGAATCAGTAACTCATGAAACTGCCATGGAGCCCATTATTTTTCGTCAACTTTCATCAGAATGAAAATCTATGCAACTTGGTAGCCACAGTGGCAATTACTGAATGGGGCACATTTGCTACTGCAATTCTAGAGCAAAGCCAATGTCTGACTTTATTAATGAACTCCCCAAACAGTAACTAGAGCTCCAGTACACTTCACAGCCACCATCCACCTTAATACACCTCAGGGCCTTTCCCACTACTCCAGGGGTGCTAGGATTTTGTGGCTTGAAACATTACTTGAAAGAGCTCATAACCATGAATTGCAAACATTTATTACCTAATTACTGAGGCCCCAACCAGCCCTCAGGAAAGGAATCTCCATTAAGCCAGCATGGCCATGGGATGAGGTCTCTAGTACCTCAGGCACTGTTGACCACATTAGGTGGCCAGTGCTCAGCTGTGGGGTGGGCAGACAGGACTATGGGGAAAGATGCTCTGTGTACCCGAGGTTCAGCATCGTGATAACATGCTTGAGACCAATTTAGCTCTACTTCCACAGCTAAAATCAAGCCTCTTGTGTCTTACCACAGAAATGCCATTTTCTTTAAGTATCAAGCCACTGCAACAGAGACCTAAAATCATTTGAGGAATAATGGAAAACAAAAGGGGTGGGGTGGGAGTAGGGGTTGGGAGAGCCTGAACAATGATTATTATTATTATTATTATTTTTTTTTGAGAAGGGACTGTGCCTTCTTATTTATTTGTTTGTTTGTTTGTTTGTTTGCTTGTTGTTTGTTTGTTTCTTTATTCATTTTGTGGCTGGCTCAGCCTGCCCTGGTGGTGGCGCTGGCGCAGCATGTGGTGCGGGGGATCGAACTGCAGTCCCCGCAGTTGCCTGAGCCCTCCTAAAGCAGGCGCTTTAGACCACTGAACCATCTCGCCGGCTCCCTGAGCAATGATTATTAAGAAATTATTGGTAACTAAGAGGATTTTAAGCACCAAGGTTAGTCAAATTATGACTAGAGATGTTATTTCTTCACCTCCCCTTACTGAGAAACAGTTACTCTTACAGAGCCACACATCTCTAGTTCTTAACATTTATATTTTAAATACTTTTATATATTTTGTTTGTTTGTTTTTTGTTAATTTATTTTATTTATTGTATTATGATTGGCTCAGCCTGCCCTGGGGGGTGGGGTTGGCATAGCATGTGGTGCCTGGGATCGAACCACAGTCCTTGCGGGGTTTCCTAAGCTTTCCTAAGCAGGCGCTTTAGACCACTGAACCATCTCACCGGCCCTACATACATATTTTTGAACTTAAAAAAAAAAAAAAATTATATTTCTAGGGATGCTTTAAATTGACAATCTCCTACTTCATCCTAGGGCAGAGTTGAGAGTACCACATGCAGCAGCTAACCCACCTTTTAAATAAGTTGCAATCCAACTCTACCTGGTGTATACCTCAGCCATAGTGAGTAATGCTGAATGCTACTTTACAACCCACCCTAACCACCCCTTTATTCCCAATTATCCTTCACAGGCATGATTCCTGGTGCATCCCTCATCAGTGCCAACCGGCATAGACAGCTGCTGTGAACCCTGACCTGTTGCTCCCCAACCCTTGAAGGTTCCCCTACCTCTTTATGTTTCTCCATTGTAGCATAGAGTTTTTGGGAGAGGTCATTAGACACGTTGGGCATGCCAGCCTTCTTTTTGTTGCCCCTACTTAAGCTGCTCTTATTTTTGCTGGTTTTTTTATTATTCTTCTTTTTAGCATTTTTGCTGTCTCCCTTTGTCACCTGCAGGGCAGCACAAAGAAGAAAAAAATACTTTATTAAAGAACCTGTAAACAATACTGATTAAAGAATTTTGTTCTTTGCAACTAGAGATTAAATCATGCTTACATTTTGATTGCACTAGGGTTCCTTCTTGTACCACTGGCTTTTTAAACTATTATTTAAAAGCCATCTAATACTTAAGTGTTTAGCCTAATTTTCTGTCTGAAGACCAAGACCTTGCATTAAAATGATGGCAGCTTTAATTTTCATTTGCCTGGAAGGGCATCAGAATTTATAAATTCTGTTGGTGAACCCTGAGATCTGGATTAGGACACAAGGAGCACTCGGCAATGGGGGTAGTGAGCGCAGGGAGATGACACCTTCAGCCCTACACCTTT
This sequence comes from Capromys pilorides, assembly GCA_004027915.1. Lineage (NCBI taxonomy): Eukaryota > Metazoa > Chordata > Mammalia > Rodentia > Capromyidae > Capromys > Capromys pilorides. The sequence goes on along the minus strand of PVKN010024800.1, from coordinate 7,538 downwards.
TTCCCTTTCCCACCATATCTCCTATAATTCTATCCATCCATCTATCCATCTATCCATCTATCCATCTATCCATCTATCTGAGTTTAGTGCAAGGTCTAACTAAATAACTTGGACTTGGAGGATCCTCCTGTTTTCAGCCTCCCAAGTGCTGGGATTACAGGAGTGAGCCACCATACCCGGCCTAGATTTTTCCTTCCTGTGGTCATGAAGGGCTATTTTCACCTTTATACTTCGTAATACCTAAACAGTGGTTCTTAGATGTTTTATTCATTTATCTATTTGGTACAGGGTCTCACTACGCAGCTCAGACTCATAGTGATCCCGTTTTCATATATGTGCCACCACACCCTGATTCCTTTGCTGATTGCCAGCTGAACACACCTCGGGGGCATGGCATGTGGGACAGTGATAGAACCCTGGTCCCTGTGTTTGCTAAAGCAGGCACTTAGTCCACTGAGATCTCACTTGCACGATTCTCACACATTTAAAAAAGGTTGTCAGAAAAAAAGATGGAAGAGGGGGACTGTGCATGAATGAACTCTCAGACAGAAACACACACACAAGGTGAGTATGTTTGCCAGAGGCCAAACTACTCACAACTCATGAGGCTTTTTTGGTTTTTAGGGCAGGGTCACTATGCAACTCAGGCTGACCTTGAGCTCACGGTGATCCTCCTGGCTCAGCCTCCCAGAGTGCTGGGATTACAGGAGTGCACCACCATGCCTGGTTTTCCTGTGTTTAAAGATTTTTTTTTCCTTGCAGAATCGGGGTTCAAACTCACAACCTTGCACTTGCCAGGCAGGCAGGCACTTATGCCACACAGCTATCTCCCTGGTCCCTAAAGATTTCTTTCCATTTTATTTATTTTATTTTTAAAGTTTATTTTCTTCAACCACATTACATATTTGTTTGTGTTATGGCCGGCTCAGCCTTCCCTGGGGGATGGGGGTGCCACAGCATGTGGGGCCTGGGATCAAGCCGTGGGGCCTGGGATCAAGCCGCGGTCCCTGTGCAGGGGCCTAAACTTCCCGACGCACGCGCTTTAGACCACTAAGCCATCTTACTAGCCCTTCTTTCCATTTTAAAAACATCATTTTATGTTACTCAAAGACCAACATAAGATTTAGAACATATCTGATGTTAGAAAAATAGAAAACCAGTAAAAGAAACCAGACAATTATTCTGGGGTGCATGTGTGTGTGTGGAGGGGTGGGAGTAGGAACTGAAGTGACTCAGGCCTTTACAGTAAGCTATATCTCGAGACTTTATCTTCTGAGATAGAGACTAACTTGCTAATATTTGGGCTCATACTTGCCATCTTCCTGCCTTGTCCTTCCAGAGGGCTGGAATTACACATACATGCCAGCGAACCCGCTTCTGGTTCCCCTTTCTTTTCTTTTCTCTTTTTTTTTGTGGTACTCGGGATTGAACTCGGGACCGTGCACTTGCCAGGCAAGTGCTTATTCTACTGAGCTATCTCCCCAGCCCACTCTGGTTCACCTTTCCAAGCTAACCTGTCTTACCCAATTTATAGAGGTCCTTTGTAAGTTGAAATAGTTTAAGCTCACTTCCAGATAATTGTCAAAATGAACACAGATACTGAACAAAAACATCACCCTTGGGCCAGGGAGGTAGCTCCCTGCCTAGTCCAAGGATCCCAGGTTTGATTCCATAGATAATAACAACAATCACCACCACCACCACCACTCCCCACAAAAAAAATCACCCTTACATCAGTGCTTTCATTGCTGGTGTTCTCTTCCCGTTTTCTCTCTTCCTCTTCCTGTTCCAGCTCCTTAATGCTTTCTTCCAGAACATTGGGCCAGAAATCACCCTCGAAGTACGGCAATTCCTTAGCACTTGTTAATCGATCTTCAGTAGCTTGTTTAAAAATATCCTATGAAAATGTACAAGCAAATAGAAATTTCTATACTTTTTTGCATCAATACAGCACTGATTATATGTGAAAAAGATAAGATGAAAACATCTTTTGAAAGTTGGCAAAGATTTTGTACCTAAGCCATAATGTCATGAAACTGGGAAGTCCTGGTCAGTATTTCTAGTGTTCTCCTTCCCTCCCTGTATCCACAAAAGAAGACAGGGATATTATCTGCCTTTACAAAGTGAAGGCCGGGCGTGGTGGCGCAAGCCTGTAATCCCAGCCCTTGGGAGGCTGAGGCAGGAGGATCAGTGGGAGTTTGAGACCAGCACGGGCTACAAAAGTGAGCTCAAGGCCAGCCTGAATTGCACAGTGAGACTCTGTCTCAAAAAGACAAAAAAAAAAAAAAAAAAAAAAAAAAAAAAAAGAAGTGATGAATTACCCGCCTCTTTCCAAATGGGTCAAATCATATATATCCACACTGTGCCTTTTGGCCTTTCCTGCCCCTATCATAGAGATGGGACACAGGGCAGGGCACGACTGACACTTCAGCAGCCTTAGGAGGACTATAGTTTGCTGCTTCAAAATAGTTGAGCTGCTTGGGAAAATCACTAGGTGATACTTTAACTCAATATTCACCGATGTTTAAAATGGCACACTTGCAGGCTGGGGAGATAGCTCAGTAGAATAAACACTTGCTTGGCAAGTGCAAGGTCTTGAGTTCAATGGGGGGAGGGGGAGAAGGCACACTTATTAAGAGTGCATTTTTAATTGGTCATAATAGATTACCTAAATACTCTAATAGCAAATTTTTCTCACTTGGAAAAAAAAAAAAATTTTTTTTAAAGCATTTTATTTTATTTATTTGCTTGCTTGTTTGTTTCTTTATTTACTTATTTTATGGCTGGCGCAGCATGTGGTGCCGGGGATCGAATGGCAGTCCCTGCAGTTGCCTGAGCTTTCCTAAGCAGGCGCTTTAGACCACTGAACCATCTCGCCGGCCCCATCACTTGGAAAAATTTTACATAAACACAATACTTCGTCAAGCTGGTGTAATTTTGTGTGTCACATGGAAGAGATGAGAGCCTGCAGAAGGCTCTTTAAAATAAAGTGATAGGGGCTGGGGAGATAGCTCTGTGGCACAAGTGCCTGCCTGGCAAGTGTAAGGTTGTGAGTTTGAACCTCAGACCCGTCAAAAAAAAAAAAAAAAAAAAAAGAAAAGAAAAAAGAAAGAAGTGATAGTACAGTGCCATGGTCTAACTGACCTTATAGTCATGGACAATGCGTTCAGACACAGCCTTGTCAAGCATTTTTTTGTACCACTCTTGTAGTCGCTTGGGCTTGGGTATCTTCTGGTCAGGAGGGTGGCAATGGAAGATATAGTCATCCCCTTCACTTGGTGGGCATGCCCAAATATGCCCTGTTGTATATCTGAGAAGACAAGATGAACATTAAAATAAGAGATCACTTATTCTGCAGAGAGTGCTATACTCTACTCTTCTTAGGAGATCACAGGTCTTGTTACGTTGCCCAAAGCTGAGGCTCAAGCAATTTTCCCGCCATTGTGCCACCACAGCCAAGTAGAATGTGATACTTTATTTTTTATTTATTTAGTTTGTTTGTTTGCTTGTTGTGTTTGTTTGTCTCTTTTATTTATTCATTTTTTTGTGGCTGGCTCAGCCTGCCCTGGTGGTGGCACCGGCGCAGCATGTGGTGCCGGGGATCGAACTGCAGTCCCTGCAGTTGCCTGAGCCCTCCTAAGCAGGCGCTTTAGACCACTGAACCATCTCATCGGCCCATAGAATGTGATACTTTAAACCACAAGGTAGAACCAATACTGAAACCAATGACTTCCTTAAGGATAGTTAACACTAAGCATATAGGTCAGCATCAGATACAAATTCTTGAGAATTTTAGAAGAAAGCCGTGAATTTCATTTATAAAAGCTCTGGAAACAAAAACTCCAAATTTGCATGTAAGAACAAAAAGACAATGCAAAGGAACACTAACCCATTCTCTCGTTTTTTTTTTTTTTTTTTGGTCTTTTTGAGATAGGGTCTCACTATGTAGTTCAGGCTGGCCTTGAGCTCACTTTTGTATCCCAAGCTGTTCTTGAACTTGCACCGATCCTTCTGCTTCAGCCTCCCAAGTGCTGGGATTACAGGCATGCGTCACCACACCTGGCCTACTAAGCCATTCTAACGAGAGGTAGGTGGCAAATATTCCCCTGGATGTATGTACCTTAGAAGATAAAAAATACTTCCAGAACTTAAGTCTCATTCTGGTTTTGACACCCCAGTATTCCTGCTCTCAAGTGAGTAACAAACCCAACTTCATTTCAACCTATACAAAATGGTTTAATGAAAACATGAAAGCAGGATGTGTGAACTAGAGCAATAGTCTTTTCTTCCTATTGGTAATACTGATTTCATAGAAGGATCTGCTAAAGTTGAGATTATAGTTTTCCTACAGAAGAATGCAGGACATGAACAAGTTACCTATTTTTAATCTTAGTCCCACCACAATACTATTTTTTTTTTTTTTTAAAAAACAGCCATTATATATATGCTTACCCTAATTTCTTCACATATTCTAAATATCCAATTAGAATTTCATGATAGACTGCAGTCCTCAAGCATTTAGGACGAAAGAAATGAACACTATCGAGGTAAGATATATACACTCTCCTATATTGAACAGAGAAAAAAAGTCACATCATATAATGAGTTACTTTATGCAGCTAAAAAAAACAATGCGTTCAACCCCTGCTTTCTGCTTATACTGTCATTTGTAATGTTCACTAAATGACTAGACTGACCCCTTTAGGGAAGTCTGTGAGCCTCTGGCTTCCCTGTTTTTGTTTTTTTGTCTTTTTGAGACAGGGTCTTAACTATGCAGTTCAGGCTGGCCTTGAGCTCACTTTGTAGCTCAGGCTGTTAACTCTCAATAATCCTCCTGCCTCAGCCCCTCCCAAGTCCCCGTCCGAGTCCCGTGTCCCGTCCCGTCCCCCCCGCCCCCCCGGGGTACTGGGGATGGAAAGCTGTGTGCAGCCATGACTGGCTTCACTGTATTTTAACACTCAGTAGGAACAAGCACACACTAGACCAATCAGTATTTGTTGATCTGAGCTCATTTTGATAGAATTTCTATCCTGGCTTTTACACTCTTTTGAGAGAACTTTGTCTAAACCATATCCTACTTCTTTTATATAACAGTCTTATACATAGCTATCATTTGCAATATGGATTCAAGCCTATTTTCTGCAACCAGTGAGTTTGTTTCCAATTGTTAATTTCTGGCTGCCATTCACATCGTTTTTCATGTAAGAATACCAAGCAGTTATTTTGTGTTTTTAAAAATTTCTTTCACTTTAATAATACTGAATTCTTGAGATTTTTACATTTCCAAACCAAGTACACTTAACATTTTCCTGTCTCTATGCTTTTATAACTTATAAATCTGAAACCACCAAACAAATGAGGAGATAACCATAGTCAGTCCTACCTCTGGTTGGGTGGAGGGCAATCAGAGCCATACTCTTGAACGTGCATACCAAAGAAACACAGGTCAACACCATCGATTTCTTCAAAGGCAAAGAGAGCTTTGGTTCGGTACGGAAAGGATTCTGCCATCTCTCCGCTATCTACAAACCTACACAATTCAGATGGGGTTGGGTAGTCACAATGTATCATTCAGGTTGGAATCACCAGTAGTACTTTCTACATATGAATAATTGTAGATCCAAAAAGAAAAGAAAATTACTATTAGATACCTTGCTTTCATGCCTGGTTTCACCTCCACTGTTTTGTCAGAAGCATGAACAACCCTAACAGTAACCTCTCCTGATTCAGGGTGATTTTGTCGCCTCAGAAAGTCATTCACACGATTCTCCAGAAAGGTTCCAAGCCTGGTAGATGGTAACCCTAGGAATGCGAAAGTTAAGTTAACAGGGTGGCCCTGGGCTGGGGAGATAGCTCCATGGCACAAGTGCCTGCCTGGCAAGTGCAAGGTCTTGAGTTTGAACCCCGGTCCTTAAAAAAAAAAGAAAAGAAATTTTAGGGGCTGGGGAAATAGCTCTGTGGTACAAATGCCTGCCCTGCCTGGCAAGTGCAAGGTCATGAGTTCAAACCCCAGTCTGGCAAAAAAAAACCCAAACAGGGTGGCACAGTATCTCATCTAGTGAGGGGAAAAAGCTAATAAAGATTCAATTTCTACTGTCAGTTTTGAGGTTTCATCTCAAATCTAGGAGTGAATGTTTTCCCAACACAGATAACTAGCTCCATTGGGGTGGGGAGTGAGACAGAGTCTCACTATGTAGCCCAGGCTGGCCTTCACCTCAGTGATCTTCCTGCCTCACTTCCCAAGAGCTGAGATTATATATATAGGTGTGCACCACCATCCATGGGGCACTGGCTGGAGTTTTAAAGTTATCCAGATATTTAGGTACTTTTTAAAAACTGAACATTTTTGTTTCTTCCTGGTGCCAGGCCATGTTGATCTTTATCATTCCAATTTACATACATGTGCTGCTGAAGCAAGCATAGTGCTTTATAATTTTTTTTTTTGTCTTTTTGAGACAGAGTCCTGCTATGCAGTTCAGGCTGACCTTAAGCTCATTTTTGTAGCCCAAGATGGTCTTGAACTCGCACTAATCATCCTGCCTCAGCCTCCCAAATGCTGGGATTACAGGCGTGTGCTACCACTCTGTAATTTCTAAATATTATTTCCCAACAACAGTTTTGTTTTTTGTTTTTATTTATTTTTTATATTATGGCCGGCTCAGCCTGCCCTGGGGGTGGGGCTGGCACAGCATGTGGTGCAGAGGATCGAACCGTGGTCCCTGTGGTTGCCTAATAATAGTTTTGTTTTTGAAGATGGAGTCTCACTGTGTAGTCCAGGCTGGCCTTCGACTCACAGTGATCCTCCTGCTTCAGGGTCCCCAGTGCTGGGATTATTGGTGTGTGATGAGAGCTTGGTACAGCAGTACATGCCTATAGTGCCAGCTATCTGGGAGGTCTAGGCAGGAAGATTCGAGTTTGAAGCCAGCCCAGATAACTTAATGACAGCTTGTCCCACTAACAAACAAAACAAGGTCCTAGAATGTAGTTACATTGTCAAGAGTAGCATTTAGAAAGTCATGGACATATTAATAGGAGGAGGGGCTGTTCCTGTCAGGGGATTGTAATTCTGGCCACTTATTTCCACTTATGGCCCATGTAATGCAATGCTCCAAAGAAGAAATACAGTATCTTATACATCTTGTGTATGTTAGAATCCTTTTTCTTGATAATTACTCTTTATATGTGGTGCTGGGCTACTGAACTCAGGGCCTAACACATGCTAAGGGCTCTACCACTATGTTCCAGCCCAGAAAATGCTCTTATTCTTAGTAACAACAGAATTCATACTCCAAAGGACATTGCAGCTCAGCTTTTAGCAGCTTACAGAATCATGTTACTTTACTTCAGTCACATACTTCTTTTTTTTCTTTTCTTTTGGTACCAGGAATTGAACTCAGGACCTCACGCTGGGAAGGCAGGTGCTGTGTCACTGAACTATATCCTCGGCCATGGTCAAATAATTTTAAGAGTAAAACTCATTTGGATGGTTTCATCTCTCAACTATGGTTAAGAGATGTTTTAGCAAGATTTACGTGTAA
>PVKN010024799.1:0-14329 GCA_004027915.1 Capromys pilorides | reverse complement strand
GATTAAAAACAAAATTATCCATGAAATTCTCAGTTTTCCTGGAGATGTGTAAGTAGGTATGGATAACTTTTGATTGTTTTCCATCTGTCAATTCAGACACTTCCTCAGCATACGGTTTCTGCACTTGAGCTAGTGCTTCGTTTCTTTTGCTTTAAAACTCAACCATGTAGTTACTAAGTATAATCTCTTCATTTCATGTGGCTATATTAATTTCTTTGTTTCACTCACTGCATGTTGGGAGGTTCTTCTCAAGGTTTCTCCCTTCCTCTTTCCTTGGATTTAGTTTCTCTCCTGACTTTGGTAACTTTACTTCACCCTTCTTTGTATTACTGTCCCTTAGGCCAAATATTTTCCATCTTTTATTCATCTGTAAGCAAAAACAGCTCTATCCAGATCTGGAATTGCCCCAAATCAGAGTGTGACTTCCTGAAAAGCCCTTCCTTTTCTAACCAGAGATTGTGAATGTGGGTTTCCTTGTTTTGTTAATGAAGTCTGGTCAGCATCCACTTTATACCATTTCCTTTGGGAAACTGTCAAGACAGAGAAGTTGCCTCCTCCATCATCTTCTATCATTGTTAGACCGGTCAGCCATGACCTGCACTCAGTTCATCTGCATTTTAATTCTCAGGGCCTTGAATCTTTGAAGAATGAAGTGAGGGAGGATGGAAAGGAAGGACGGGGGGCTGGGTTTGCAGTTGTTTCTCCCAGCACCTGGCACATGTGATGCTCCCTCTGCCCCATCACCTGGATCCTGTGGTCCTTACAATATGGCCTCATTTTCCTCCCAACACTGTGTTGAGCCTGCACTTTGAACTTTGTCCTCAAATATTTTTGCCCAGGAGCATCTCCTTAACACATTCTCTTTCCAGAGTCCATTTCTGTTGCTTGCAAACAAGAAAGCTAGTGTAATATTTTTTTCTGGAGTAGATCCTGGGAGAATGAGAAGGATGAGGGAGCCAACAGCTAGGGAAGGCACCTGGGCTATAATAGGACCACACAAGAAGAGTAGGGGACTGGGAAGGGTCTGTGGAAGGAGTGCAGCGACCAGCCTATTAAAGCTTTCAGTGCTATAAACAGTGCCACTCCTGGAAAATGCCATCTGTGGACATCTGTTTCTTTGGCATAGCTGTTGAGCCTGGGGCTAGCTTTCTTTTTGTGTGACTTGTAAGCCAGGTATAAACCAGTGTGTGTGTGTGTGTGTGTGTGTGTGTGTGTGTGTGTGTGTGCGTGTATGTGTTTTCTGTTGGATGCAAATTTTTTTCTTTCTTTTTATGTCTGTTCTGTTGGCCATTTTAGTTAGAATGAATGGTAGAGGATTATTGATATTTGACCACCTTTGGTGCACAAAAGCAGCAATATCATTTGATTCAAGTCAGTGCTGTGGACAGAGGACGGTAAGCTGGGGAGAACCGGTAATGCCAGTGAGAGTTTGAGAGCTGCTTTATTTTTACTTTTTGGCCTTGGGAAATACATACTTAAGAGTATTTGGCTGAAGAAAACAAATATTTTATAACTTCTTTTGGGCATTGAGTTGTGTTCCTGTTCAATATATGCTAAAATTCTCTCCCTGGCATCTATAAATAATCACTTCTATTCATTTATTACATTTGCGTATAGAACTAGAGTAATAAAAGCATGTATTTTTCTAGCTTGAACAAAACACCCTTAGTGGTAGTTGCCTAAACTAGGCAACGTTTGTAAGTTCTGGGCAAAATTTAATGGATCTTTAGACTTGCTTCTATTGTTTAAAATTTGTAGCTTGTACCAAGTGACATTACTAATAGAAGTTTTGACTACTATGGTGCAGCTTATGCAGTGGCTTGTTTTTCCCATTTTGAAGATGAGCTATGGATTAAATGTCTGTACCTAAATTTGCAAGCTGGCTTTTGCAAGAGCAGAACGTGTTAATTCCTGTAGAGTTCTACCTAAGCTTTCATTGTCCCTGAAGAATACCAATTGATTGTGGGAACTTAACGGAAACATAACTGGAATGATCCTCATAATCTATTCTAGCAATGACTTGTTTGATTCTCCCCCCATGTGGCAGCAGTATTTGGCTCTATAATCTTTTGAAAATGAAAATCTGGATAACTAGAGAGGGATACATTTAAATAACATCAAGCTTTTCTATTTTTTTTTTTTTTGTGTGTGATTCAAAATAATTTAATCAACTATAGTCATGATATCTGTGTAGAATATACTCAATGGATTTAAAACAACCTGCCTTCCATTAAATAATCAGCACATTTGCTGTCTGTTTGTTTTGTTTAGACTTCATGATTGGATGTTTTCTGCTAGGCTTTTCTTTCCGGCTTTGTATTCGATGCTTTTAGCTAAATACAGGTAAATGCTATAGAATGCTTATAATACATTAAAATGTGAACATTTTGAGTCAGGCAGCTGAAACATTACCCTTAGCATTTTCTTTGGTGAGTACCTAGTACTTATTTATTGTTCCTCTCTGAGCTCTGAGCTACTGGAACATACTTTACATTGCGCCTGATTCTCTCATTAAGAACAGCATGTAGTTTAGAAACTCATGGGATGGTTAGAACCTGGAACACTTGGGATGTTCACTAACAGCTTCTCTCTGTTAATCTTCCTGTTAAATAAGGTTTAGGTAGATTTTATATCTTTACCTTACTGTTGGATTTTGTTTCTTTTCTGCAAATGCATACTCCTTATTTACCTGATCTTTCAGCCATTTCTTACTTTTTTTCCTGAGTTCTTCTTTAAGTGAACCTTTCTGCCCATGCCTCTTAACTATCTTTTTTTTTTTATTTATTCATTTTTTATTAGTACACTTGGTATTTATAGTCCTTTTATAGAGTTAGTGTATGTAGATAACGCATTGTAATTCTTTGTTTAAAGAGTACAATATATTTACGGTGGGAAAGAAAGCTGCTGTCTTGAGAGAAGGACAGAAAGGAACCTGAGTGGGTTGCCAAGGAATCTGTCTTTTCTTGGATTTTATAGAGCAAAACCATGAGGTGAGGTGGATCTAAGGTAGAAAACATGGGAACTCTCTAGGCGAGCATGAGGTGGGTTAGAGCGAAGGTCAACAGTAAGATGACAAGCACGATTGCTCAGCTGACGTTGATTAGATCAGGATCAAATGGGGAAGGGAGTTGTAGCAAGCAGGCATGAATATAAAACAGGGGCTCTTCCTGTAGGGAGTTGGGTTAGTGAGTCTTCCTGGCTTTTTCAAAATGATTGATACCTATTTAGAACATATATCCCTGATATATATCCTGATGTCTATCCATTCGGGAAGTATGTGGCTGCATTAAAAAAAAAAAAAGACGTTTTTTTTTTTCAGGACAAGGGATTGAACTCAGGCCCTTGTGCTTGTCAGGTAAAAGAAAAAGTAGACTCTGGATGACATGGAGTGGGGGGGCTTGTTTTGAGGAAACCAGCATAGCAAATTCTTCATGGAATTTGTGTAATTTTACCTCATCCAGATTTCTAGGAAACCTGGAAGGACTTCTACATGCAGGTCTTGAGAGCTGGTTCCGGGATAGCTTGCCTCTTCCCTGAGTGCCCTATCTTCTGATCTCAGGGGCTGTGGATGGGACTACATGGCTAGGAGGAAAGCCTTGAGCCACTGGAAATACTTTAATAGTTATAATTGACTGTTGTCGTTACTGAAATTCACGTAGATATGTTATATTCTAATATATCAATTTAGAATATTTTAGAAAAAACATACAACTGCACATATCGCGATATATGTCTTCTGTTGAAGAGATGTTCATAGTAAACTTTGCCTGCCATAAACTTTCATGTATGTTTAGCACAGGAACGAGCTCTTAAATTTATTCTTTAACTTGTGTGCTTTTCAGTGTATTTTGAATGAAAATTATGTGAAGTAATATTTAATATACTGTTAGATATTTAAGTATATTCCCTGTTATTAAACCTTTGCAGAAATTACTATTTCATCAAATTTGATAAATATTCATAAAATAGCATGAATATTTTTAAGTTACAGTTTGTTGATTTTTAGTACTTAGAAGAAATAAGAATATAGCATTTACATTTATGGAGATTTTAAAAATTTATTTTTAAATATATGTAACATAGGAACAGTTCGGCCTCTCCTGTGTTCTTGTTGCTTGACCTCAGTCCACAGGAAGGAGCTGACCAGGTTCATTTAGTTCATAGGTGCATAGGAAATGACATGTGCATGAACAGATGCCACAGACGTTCGTGTGCATTACACGAATGATAGCGTGCCAGATTCGGTGCTGTTTTTTTAAACAATCTTCTTTTTTTCATTGTGCCAAGTTTGTGTAACATAAATTTATGATTTTAGTAAAATTAAATATTTAAGTGTACAGTTCAGAGACATTAAAACATTCACATTGTCACACAACCATTACCACCATCTGTTCCTGGAACTTTCACATTATCCTCACCTGAGATTTTTGTATCCATTGAAAGGTAATCTCAGTATCCCTCCATCCCTCCTCCCAGATCTCTCTAATGCCTGTTCTACTTTCTGTCTTTATAAGTTCGACTACTGTTGGTATTTCATATAAATTATATAGTATTTAACTTTTGTGTTGCCCTAGCATGTGTCAAAATTTTCTTTCTTTTTTACATTTCATATGTAATCATGTATTTATATATATGTGTATATATACCTATTACATTTTGTCTAAACCATTTGTTCTTCTATGGATATTTGAGTTATTTCTTTTATTTACTGTGAATAACGTTAGGTGTTTAATAAACTGCTGGAGTCCTTTCCATCCTCTTACATATGTACACAGAAGTGGCATTGCTAGATCATAGGGTAATTTTAGGTGCATTTATTGGGGAACACTAGTAGTGATTTCCACAGTGATTCGTAACATTTTACATTCTACAGTACAAGCAAGCTATGGGTTTCCTTCACCACATCCTTATCAACTTGTTTTCTGTTGTACTGTTTTGTTTTTTATAATAACCACACTAATGGATGTTTTACCACGCTTTTAAAACTTGTATCTTGAACTTTTGAGGAGGTCTATTCTGTGAATAGGATTCTTTTCAACTGCTCCCAATTGATGATCTGTAATGTTTATTTTTGGTGTGTTGCTTATGCATACAGTACATTTGTACTTTTTAAAAAAAGTTTTTAAAATGTTTTTGATATAGGGCTTCACCACACAGTTGAGACTAATAATGATCCCCCTGTCTCAGTCTCCGTAGTGCTAGGATTACAGATGTGCATCATCATGCCCAGCTCTGGGGCCAGCATGGCACGCACACAGTTCTGAGTTTGCGCAGCATGTGGTACCAGGGATCAAACTTGGGTCGTTGCACTTGCCAGGCAGGTGCTTATGCTGCTGAGCTTTCTTCCCAGCCCAGTTTCTACATTTTTTTTTATTGTAAATATAAAGCAGTGTTTTATTTCATACTTTTTAGTATTGTCTGATTATTTTTAAGTGAGCATGGATGAAAAGTTTGTGCAGGTTATTTTTTGACAGTGGTCACTAGCCGCATGTCAGAGTACCAATTTGCACCCACCATTGGCATCTATGTGATGCAGCTTCTGGGTGTTCCTAATCTGATAGGTGAACATGCCATCTTCCCAGAGTTTTGACTTGTACTTTATTACCAATGAGGTTAAATATAACTTTTAGAAATCAGTTATTTCTGCTATATCTACATCATATCCTTTGCTTTTACTTACATTACTGATAGCATTTCCTTATAATTTTGTACTGATAGCACCAAGTCTTCAGTGATAAATGAAACAGCTTTTTTTTCCCTGATGGCACTTCCAGTTCATCGGAGGAAAAAGTAGAAAGAGAAGTCTTGGATTACGAAGGGTTGTAAGTGAGGGCTGGATCCCATGCAGTGGCCAGCGATGGCTCCCAGCAGGTTCATATCCCAACTAGGCAAAGGGTGTGGGGCAATCCAGGCACATGGTCAGCAGGGGGAGAGGAGGAAGTGGTTTGGGATGAAATGAATGAGAAATAAGAGATGGCTTGCTTGCCATATTCTTCTTACACTATTTAAAGACAGGCAACAACAGTATTCAAAAATACAAGGAGTTCAAAACAAATCTTACTTTTACTCTCAGACCAGCTACTCACCAAGAGAGCAATGTGGTTTAACGAATCTGATTAATAAATGTCTTTAGGGTGCAAATTCATTCTTTGGTTGCCTCTTTTTTTTTGTTTTTCCTATTTAATAGATTTTTTATTTAAGACTGAAACCCTGTGCATCATCTTGTATTATTTCATATTTCCTCAAATGTGTGATTACAAATTCAGTTCGTTTTCTCATGTGAAATTAATTTGTGGCTCTTTGAAGCTTGCTAAATGATGCATTGTTTGCTACTAAGTTGTCTGTAACAATTTCCTCATTAGGGAGAGAAGCTCTCGGAGTGCATCCTTCTGTGTGTGACCAAATTCCAAATGTCTGATGATGCCTTGTGGGGGAGGAAGTGTCGCTCACAGAAAATGATTCGCAGCTTCTCGGGCTTTGCAGTAAATCCTTAGGTGTAAACTCTGCATTTTGGATAGGATGAGCAATGATGGCTATGCTCAGCCTAATCCCCAGCATTCAAACAGATGTAATGTTTGAATATAATGTTAATGTCTTTTACCAGAAGTTACAGATCAACTCACCACTTTAAAAAAAAAAAAAAAAAAAAAAAAAAAGGTGAAGTGCAAACGTTGTTGATTTTGGGAGTTAATGCCCAGCCTTCTCTATTCTGGATCTGATGGGCGAGTCTGTGCTCTGTTTCCCTTATTTTCCCCACGCCTTTTTCACTTTTGCCTATATGCCTCATATTTGTTAGTAATGACCATGAGGTGTCCACATACAATGTTTGTTGGAAATCAAAAAATGTCTTAGTTAGAAACTAGGCGTTAGATTATAGGGGCGGGCTTAGGTGTTTTGGTTTAACTTTCATAGACATGGCCCGATTGATGCTTGTTGAAGAATAAGTGAATGAAAATATGTTTGAAATGCTTGCATTTTTTCTAAGTAAGTTTTTCTGTAAATTTATTTGTTCTGAGTAATTTTATCTTCTCATTTATTGTTTTAATTACTTGAATCTTGGAATATAGTTATATAATGTCTTAATGTTATTCTCTTATCACTGACAATAGCAATTTTACGTGTGATCCTTTTTTGCAGGCTCACATTGTTTTTTCTGTTATTGCTTCTAAATTATTTGATGTTATTTTTGAGACAGTGTCATGTTGTGTAGCTCCAGATGGTTTTTGAACTTGTTATGTAGCCTAGGCTGACCTTAAACTTGCAACCCCCATCTTGCCTCAGCCTCCCAAGTGTTGGGATTACAAGCATGCATTAACACTGCTCACTTGCTTATAAATGTGTTTAAAGTAGTTCCTGATACAGTGTTTCTATAAACTCTTCTGTCCTGTTCTTTGTAGCTATCTCCAGATAATGAAGGGCATTTCTATAGGTCTTAATATGTGGGTCAATATCTTTCTTCATTTTTTAATATCGTTTTTGTTTTTCTGTTATCAAATTCATAAGTGCTTCTATTTAACATTTTTGTTTTAGACTGTCAAAGAGGCAATCAAACAACAAAAAATGGGAAATCATCAAATGATGTAAAGTCATCCTTTCCAGGAAAATAGAAGGTAGACCCTGCCACAAAGAAAAAATGCTTAGTTAATAGATGTAAAATTTAGAAGTACACTAAAATATTATCAGTTAACTTTTGAAAATTCTATAGTTTTGTTTACCTCCCTATGGTAACCATAAACATGTAAGGCAGGCTTACTTATAGTTAGCTGTCTCTTAAAATATAAAACTTCATTAGTATGCTAACAGTTAGATTTGGTCTTAGTGAAAATTCTTAACCTTAAATTTATTTTTTTTCCCTTTAAAGAATAAATTGTCTTGGTGTAAGTCACTGAATTTCTGTACAAAAAAAAAATACAAATGAAAGGTATGATTATGCAAGCAACTTAAACCCACTCTACTACTAGCAGGAAAATTATTTTGGCTCTTAGGAAAAAAGTTAATTTTCGCAGTTATATTCCAATAATTATATTCTAAAATAAAGGACAAATTTGTGTACCTCAGACATTTCTGTGTTTTGTTTATTTATTTTTGAATGGTCGTGTGGCAAACATTTTTATGTAACAGTAAATACTTTATATGCTAAATTCTCCTGCCTTTGAGAATCTTCTGGTTTAAAATAAAAATCTGTTTTTTGTTTTTGATCTTTCTTCTTGACCTTTGGCTCTCTATTTCATTTCTCATGTTTTGTTTTGTTTTTTTGGCCTACAGCTCAGCCTTTCTGTAGGCCTCTTTGCCTCAGCTTACTTTTCTAGTGCAGTTCCTTTTGGATGTATCCCACTATCATCCAATGGCCCACGTCCAGCTGACGTGTCTTACTATAGAGTGCCCTCCCTTTTCTGCTTCCCCTCCTATCTGTGTACTAATGCTGCCCCCCTGCCCCCCATGCACAGGGCACCTTCCCTATCATTCTTCCTGGTAGCCCCCATCATTTCCCCAGGCCCATTTCTTCAGGCTTTGTCTCTCTTGTTGTCTTCCTCTTCCATATTTTTAATATTGCCAAATTCTGGATCGTATCACCCGAAACTGGAGTTATCGAAGCTTTATTCTAATTGACCTTGCCCTTTCCAATTTATTTTTATGTCTGTGAGCCTGATTGTAAGTTTATGTAATATAGTATCATAAGCCTCTTTCATTGATTGCTGAAAATAGTGCTGGGCATACAGATGTGATCAGAAGAGCGTGCCAGTCCCTGCTCTATGGAAGCTTCTGTTCCAATGGTGGATAGGTGTGAGGAGGAGGGACGAGGAGATACTTAGGCAAGCAAGCAAATTTTGCATTTTGATAATGGCTGTGATGTGATAAAGTGGGACACTGACTTAGGTTG
This sequence comes from Capromys pilorides, assembly GCA_004027915.1. Lineage (NCBI taxonomy): Eukaryota > Metazoa > Chordata > Mammalia > Rodentia > Capromyidae > Capromys > Capromys pilorides. The sequence goes on along the minus strand of PVKN010024799.1, from coordinate 5,448 downwards.
GTGCTGATGGAGACTTCTCTGGATGAGTGATGCCTGCGTTGAAATGAAGGCGGCTGGAACATGTTGGGAAACAAACAAAACAGAAAAGTGCTGAGAGACCTGGTCAGAGAGCTGACTTGGTGACACCCACCTATACACCTGTAATCCCAGCATGTGGAGGCTTAGGCAGATTGCTTTGAGTTCAAGGCCAGACTGGGCTGTAAAGTTGAAGGTTAGCCTGAACTGCTGAGTGAGACCCTGTCTCAAAAAGACCTAAATGAATGAATGAATGAATGAATGATGAATGAATGAATGAGTGAAAGAGATAACCATGTGTACATACATTTGTACCATTTAAAGTAGCGTCTCAGACCTGCTGAAGAGGGGGAAGAACACATTGTTTACAAAAGGAGCTGGGAAAATTAGTTGTTGTATGTAATATTTGATTCTTTGCTCTGTTGACAGTTCATAAGGTACCTTTCCTGGCCGTGGGGCCGGACTTATGCAGCACAATAAAACACTGATGAAGAAAGAAAAATTCCATGGGGGCGGGTGGTGGTGGTGATGGTGGTGGTGATGGTGATTTCTTTTAAAATTTTCGTTTATGGTTTTTAAATCTGTACTTCTTAGATATCAGCATAGAATTTGCTTTTGACCTATTTCTGTCTGAAAAAATTGAAAGGATATGTTTATTGGAATACAAAATAGTGATGCTGAGTTTCCTGATGGAATTTTCAGATATGTGCTCATATCTCAGGTTGTGAGGTGCTGCTGGTCATAAACTGTAAGGGACAAGCCAGGTCTGAGGCCTCTAGGAGACGAAAACCAGTGTGATGTGTAAATTAACTGTGAGCCACAGTTCACTGGCGGGGTGGGTGGGACACAATAGCCTTGGGCTTTTGTTGTTGTTGTTGTTCTTGAGGAAATACGTGTGAAAGTTTCTAGCTTCTTAATAAATTTTTTCTTCCTTGGCAAATCTGGAGATTTTTATTTGAGTTTCTTGAGACATGATAATTTCCCGTACACATGGTATTATGTACGGGAAATTATTAGTTGGCAAGCTGCATGACTATGTGAATGTAATCCCATTTGAAATTAATCTTGGGGGGAGTGTTGTCCATCCTCTACTCAGTCATTGTGTGTGTGGCCGTTTGAATCAATCACATGCTGAGTTAGTGCTAGAGCTTCTGTTTTGTACTTTTTAGGAAAACATTTGTCCTTTGTGCCTTTGACTTGCTTCAACTAAATTTGGCTCTGTAACTGACTGTCAGTTTTATGTAGCTAGTGAGATAGGTAGAAAGATAGATAGATAGATAGATAGATAGACAGACAGATAGATAGATTAATTGTGTTTCTTTCTGGAATTTTATACCACTGCCTAAATCATCTTGTTGCAAACTCTGAAAGGAAGGAAGATACTTGCTTGAGTTGTTGAACTTGGTACTTTATTTGCTTGAATTCTTCACTTTTATACTTTATTTGCTTGAATTCTTGACTTTTATACTTTATTAGCCACTTTTCAAATTTTGTACTATTTTACCATATTTTTTTTTCATGTAAGGAAGAGTTCTATAGTGTCTTGTTGCTTTATATTATGTTATGGCAAAGGAACAGTACAACAGACACATAATGACAAGTTAACTTTTGTATTCATTAATGAAAAACAAGCTAACATCTCAGCTAGATCTGGAGTAAAATGCTTTAGTCTTACTTTTGGACTACTTTGCATGATTAACAGTGCCACAAGGACTATTCAGAACCGATTGTTTTTTATGAAGGAACATTGAAACAGCTGTCCTGCAAATGACAGCCCTCTTGTGAACACCCATCAGACATGTGTCCTGAGTACAGCACTGCTAGGCCCCTGGCAGCACTCAGGAGTGGATCCCACGTGTCTCCTGGTGTCAGAAGTTTCTGTAGCCATGTGGGATATCATACCCTTGTGGCAAGGACCCCTGACATGACCTGTCCAGCCTTGCCTGGGAATGAAGGGGTCACCCAAGGCCACTTACTAAGGCTGCTTCATCACTGGGGCTCTGAAGGTGAAATTTATTCTCTGGTTTGAAAAAAAAAAACAAAACTGTTTTCACCAACAAATAAAGATACTGACTGTTTTAAAAGCTGTTCTTGAAGTTTATGCCATTTTACCTGTCTGCTTGAACTTCTCATATATAGTATTTATTAATATAACCTTACTATTGTCTCTCTAGCTTAGTACAGAATGGTCAGTTGGAGATGGTGACAGGTGGCTGGGTCATGCCTGATGAAGCTAATGCACATTATTATGGCATAATTGACCAATTAATTGAAGGACATCAGTGGCTGGAAAAAAATCTAGGTGAGTATTGATGTTTTTTCCTTTCATTTGAGCTATTCTGGGAAATTTTGTTTAGAGATGTTAGGTTAACATGTTATTTTATTTTTAAAAGTAGTTTCCCCAGAACTGATTGTTCAGTAATTTATCCATAATTAATTTGGATATTTCTGACATCATAAACTCAGTTATAAAGACATACAAAAGGCTTAGGGTCATCTACTTCATTTAATGTTATTTTATCAATTAATATGCTTAATTGATATGCTTATCATATGGCATACTTATGATATGGCATGTAATTTATGTTCCTTAATTTTAGAATTTTTGTTTTAATTATTAGGAATTGATCATAACATTATGGACAAAATCCTATTATTGGCTTAAGCCTCAAAATAAAAATGAAAGTAAGTTATTAATTATGTGTGGGAGCTTTAAGTAAAGCTCTAAGGGGACTCAGATTATGTTGTCTGGGTACTGGCTTTTGGAATTCTGAGAGAAAAGTAGACACGACATCTCTTCTGGACTTTTCTAGCAAATGGAGGCTTCCAATATATGACTTTTTGTGGCTGGCTTCTTTCTCTTGCAATGGTGGTTTCATTCCTTTTTATTGCCTGGTAAAACTTTGTTGCATGGATTACTCACATTTGTTTATCCATTGCTTAGCTGATGGACATGTTTCTTATGTTGGTTATGATGACTAACGCTGTTATCCACATGTAAAAGATTTTGTGTAGACTTGTTTTCATTTTTATTGGATATAAACATGGGAGTAGACTTGCATGGTGATTGTCCTATTTAGAGGAGTTGTAACACTGTTTCCAGAATGGCTACCCCACTTCTTACCAGAAACATTTGAGGGTTCTGCTTTCTCCCTGTCTTCACCCACATTAGTTGTTGTCTTTTTTTTTTTTTTTTTGTAGCCATTGTAGTACACATGAACTACCTGACTGTGATTTTGCTTTCTATGTCCCTAATAGCTATTATCAGTGTTAATTTTTTTTAAAATGACTTTGTTAGCTACTTACAAATCTATGAAAAAATGTTTACTCAAATCCTTTGTCTAATTTTTAGGAGATATTTGTCTGTTTTGTTGTTGTTGCCTTATAGGAGTTCTTTATAGGTACTTGGTAAGAGTCTTGTCAAGGATTTGCCCATATTTTCCTTCATTCTGTGGATTCCTTTCTCTTGAACGTGTTTTCTGCTGCACACTGTTTTGGTTACTTTTCCATTGCTGCTGAGACAAAATATCTAACACCTAGAATTAAGAAAGGAAAGGCTTATTTAGCTCACAGTTTATGGAGCTTCAGTCCATACTTAGCTGGCTCCAAGGCAGAGTGACATGGAGAGGGCAGTAGTTCACAGAGGCAGAAAATGGTGAAAGCAACGAGGGCAAAGCGAAAGAACGGTGGCAGGGAGCAAGCCTCTTTCCCTCCCTTCACTGAGTTTTGGACCATGAATTAGTCAAAAACTCCAGGAGCCCTGGGGTGGCTGGGGAGCATCTAGACACAAACCAAAGCACGCAGCATTTTAATTTCCTTTTCCTTTTTCTGTTCAAGTTGGTGGCCTCAATCATTTTCCTGCCTCAGCCTCAAGTAGCCGACACTATAGTGTACAGTACCCAGAAATGCTTTATATTTTGAAATCTAGTTTATCTGCTTTTCTTTTGTTACTTATGCTTTGATGTTCTAAAAGAAAATTTTGCTCTAATCCAAGAGCATGAAAATTTGTCTTTTTTCTAATGATTTTACTTCTTTATTAGCTATGTAATTCATTTTGAATTAAATTTGCTGTGTAATATGAGATAGGATTCCATGTCCTTTCTTTTACATATTACCAGCCTGCTGTCCCAACGTCCCTGTTGAGAAGATGACACCTTGCTCATTGAATTGTCCTGGTACTCTTGCTGATGATTCATCAGAAGTGTGAGGCTTGCTGTTTGAACTCCATTATTAACTCTTCTATGGCAGCAGCAAGCTGATTTGATTATTATACAGGGTATGATAAAAATATGGTAGATATTTAAAGTTTAAAAGATGATTACAGTAAAAAACAAAATGCCAATAATTTCCCTCAAAATATTTTTCCCCCTGTTCAAACACATTTGTTCTATTTCTTTTGTCACTTCATGAAACAGTTCTGGAAGGCTTTGCTGTGTGTGTCATCATAATTCTTTCCTTTTCTGTACCTGGGTAGTGGTTCCTTGCTTACCCAGCTGCTTCTGAACATTGTGTTGTTTTTAGTGTTTAACTGTTGGGGCTCCTGCTGCAATAATACTTTACCCCTGGGTCTTTGTGCAGGCCTGTTGTGGATAAATGCTAGTAGGTTTGCTTGGTTGTCTGATAGATGTATGTTTAACTTTATGCAAAGTTGGAAAGAAGTTTCCAAAGTGGCTTTACTGTTTTATACACCAGCCATGAATCACAATTTGGGTTGTTCTGCATTCTTGATAACAGATTTTATTTGTCTTAGTCATTTGTACTAGAGGATATATAGTGGTATTTATTGTCATCTTGTATTTCTTTGGTGACTGTTGTTACCGAGTGCTTTTTGTTATGCTTACTGGCCTGTGATAAGTCATTTTTAAAATTTTCTAAATCTTTTTTTTTTTTTTTTTTTTTTGTATTATGGCCAGCTCAGCCTGCCCTATGGGTGGGGCTGGTGCAGCATGTGGTACCATAGATCGAACTGCGGTCCCTGTGGTTGCCTAAGCTTTCCTAAGCAGGTGCTTTAGACCATGGAACCATTTTGCCGGTCCCCAAAATTTTCTAAATCATTTACCCTCTCTTCTTCATTAGAATTTTGGCCTTTGAGTTGTACGTATTTCTTTTACTATGTTCACATTCGAAGCTCTTTGTCCCATATGTGCTTTATGAATATTTTTCTCTCAGTTTGTGATAGTGTTTAGTGGTGCTTTTTCATTTCTCTTAACAGATTAATATTAGTTTATAAAAGTGTTTTTGATTTGTATGTGTATGTATGTGATTATATATATATCTCTTCATAATTAGCTAGCTTAATTATTAGTACTATTTTTGTATGTAATTTCTCATTATGGCAATATGTAAAATGTTCAAAAAATGTACGCCTGGAAATAACTCCGTGGTAGAGTGGTTTTCTCATTGGATTTGAAATAAACAAGTGAAAAAATTGTC
>PVKN010024798.1:0-14321 GCA_004027915.1 Capromys pilorides | reverse complement strand
AAATCAAATAGACAAGTATATATGAAATGGACTATTTCAGAGATAACATCCAGCAGACTTTATTAACTAATCTATGACCTGCAGTCTGTTGGCAAAGGCTTTTTTTCTCCAAGCTTGTCATTCTAAGCAGGAAACAGAGCAGAAGACTTGATGGTGTATAAAGCTCACATCTTTATCTCGGAGAAAGATTGATTTGGGGGTCTGGAAACAGAATTCTTGCCATTTTCCATTGATTGTAAGTTTGATGTGCTTTCTCATTGCTGTGCCCATCACTCCAGGGCACTGTGTCTGGTTCATTCATTATCCTTAAAAACACTTGCAAATGATTTATTGGCAGGTTAACTCCATTCATGGACAAAGTAAAGCCATTCTCTGCTTTATCGTTGTCTAGTTCTAGTTCTTTCTGTTTCACCGAGATTCCTAAAATTTCAGGCTTCGAATTATTACTATCACACATGCTAATTGGACATTTCTATATAATACCCTGCTTTTAACTCAGCAATGCCACAGCCAAGTGGGTCTTTATGAAGTGAAAATAGCAGTCCCTCTGGGAGAAACATTTCAGATTGAAAATTGACTTTTTACTCTGCCTTTATTGCTTGAAATGCATTTGCACCAAAATGAGCTATGCAGAGAAGAAATTATAAAGCCAGAGAAAAGTAGTAGAAAGAGGTAGAACTTAAAAACATGCCAAAGACTTCTATTTTCAGATATCGACTTCCACTCTGCATCTCACATTCTCCCAAATCCTCACAAATGCCTCATACCCAGGCATGATTTAGTAACTTGCAAGTATATATGAGCACTTCACAATATTTCACCCAAACATTACCCGAGGGAAGGGACAGAATGAAAAGGCCTCACTCTGTCCCATAAGATTTTTACATGAAAATAAATGTTGTGTGTAAAGAAATAACTAAATAGGATCATGATGAGAAATTAACTGTTTTAGTAATGCAACAAAAGAAGACCACTGTAGTTTTTAATCTCCATTCATGAATACCTACACAAAAATTGTTGGCATACAGTTTGGTTCGAAGACAAAGACAAATCAGCAATATATTGCAAAGATCAAAGGGAAATAATGGAACAAGGCAAGAGAATATTGGTGATGACTCGCATCCCACAACACCAGAACACCTGCAGAGATGGAAGCTAATACCTGGATTCCACAGGGCTTAGCCCCTCTCCCCGCTCACTTGCCCATTTCAAGGTTTTCCTAATCCTGTGGCTGCACTTTTCACTATCTAGTGCTTTCCTTTGAGGAGAGACTATTTAGAGGCAAGCAAGAAGTCATGTGGTCACTCAAGGGCAGTGGAATTATATTTCATGCAATGAACTCTTTCTGGACGGACGCTAGAAAAGAAGAATGTCAAAACTTTTTCCCCGAGTCCTGCAAGTAGAGTGGAGTTAATCAAGTGTGTTCATCTGTTAGAGAAAACTGTTGGATTTACCTAAATCCTATAGTCCTTTTCTAAATGATAAGGGATCTCCCCTGAGAAAAGCAGTGTAGCTTGTTTCTGTATGGGATCCTTTAATTCAAGTTGATGGAGGGGTGTAAGGGAGCTGGAAAGAAATACAAGGAATTCAGACAACTGAAGTTAATAGCTGTCCTGTACATTATCAACAAGGAGAAAACTTCACTTAGGAATACTTACAGAGTGTTGAGATCTCAGCCGTCAAGGCCCTCACACATCACACCACTCCCATATCACCCCCAGGAAGTTAGCTATTCTCCTCCAAGTTTGCTATGATAGTAACTCATGTGTAGGACTTGGAGAGAAATGGTTTTCATTTATTCATATCTCATTTGCTTTTTTCTCAACTATTGAAGTAGACGGTTACGACTTAAATTTTTTAAACATGAGAGGCATCTAAAGCTCAGAGAAATTTAGCATCTCATAGCTAATGAGTGGAAGAACTAGGATCTGAACTCTCGTCATCACTTTAAGCCTCAAAGCTCACGCATGTTCTACTGCATCAGACTACCAGTGGTTCCTCTCCTTCCCCAGGCCAGGTTACTTTCCCTCATTCCCTACATCATTAATGATGTCACTATCTCTTCAGTTACGTGGACCAAATTGATCTAATGCCTCCTGGTCCCTCCTCATTTCTCATGTCTCATCTATTACTTCGCCATCTCTCATGTCAATTTTCACACTCAAATGTAACTGGAATCTGTGGGCTGCTGTTCGTTTCTATCATGATGATATTAGTAGTTCCCCCGTGCCATTTTCCTAGCTCTTGCCTAACCCACCCACATGCACTCTGATGTCCCTTAGACCTAATCTATTTTCAAGATTTTTGTCAATATATTATTTTGTCGCCATATACTATATTATTGTAGACTTGATGAAAGTGAGTTCCACTTTGGCCTCAATATGCAAGGTGATGCTGGCACAGAGCAAGGATTTGATGAATTTTATGGTGGCTGCTAAGCTTCTCATTTTTCTCTTCTTGCTGCTTTCTTTGTATTTGTCTACTGTAATCATTATGCAATTTTTTGTCCCATCCTCATGCAACTCTTTTTATCAGTCTTTTCTTTTTCTTCTTTAATACTAGAGATTGAACCCAAGGATGCTGTGCCATTAAGCTACATCCTCCTTAAATTTTATTTTTTTTTTATTTTGATGAAGTGTTTTGTTAACTTTCTCAGATGGGACTCAATTTGCAGTCCTCCTGCCCCAACCTCTTAGTGCTAGGATTACAGCCATGTATCACTGTGCGCTGCTTCTTACGTAGTCATAATTGCAAAGAAATCCATGCTGAAACAAAACATGGTAACTAAAGATGCTCTTTTCCTTAAAGCCATGTCACTTCTTTTTTAATAATTTTTTTATTTTATTAAGCCATGTAATTTCTCCTGAAACACTTTTGATATCTTAAAAGACAATGAAATCCTGCTCTAATTCTGAGATTTCAGGTATATGATGAGCTGGGAAAGATGTATTCTAGCTCCTAAATACTCAGAGAAAACATTCCCACTTTACTCTAACTGATGCTGAGAGGTATCTCCACTTATCACTGTCCAGGTTACAGTCATTACATCATAGTCACACCTTGGTCATGAGTGCTTTTGACCATAACAGCTCCTGTCATTGTCACTTCAGGTTAGTTATAGGCATTATTTGAAAGAAAATTTACCCATTAGTAGAAGTCACACATGTGGCCATGCCTCTCAAAGAAAGAAGAAGTATAAGGGGAATTAGTGGCAGTGTGTCTTTTACTATAATATTTTTTGGAAATAAAAAAGAGGAAGGTGACATTTCACCCAAGGTAGAGAGAGGTTTAAATGGCCTTTGGATCAGGTGGAACTGGCAGATAAAAAGAAAGCAAGGCAGCCTATAGAATCCTGCAAGCATTCTGAGTCTTAATGAATTTGTGGAAACACACTAGAAGGATGAAAGAATTAACTCACTACCATGGGGTAACTGATGTGGAGTAACTTAGCAGATGTGTCTTAAGGGTACAGATGGTTAACTGCATTCTCTCATAGGACCACTTGAGGAAGAGATATGCTTGGTTATTTTCTAGTAAAAGTTCAGAGATAATAGCTCAGTGGTTTAAGCACATGCCTGGCAAGTGCAAGGTCCTGAGTTTGATCTCTGGTACAAAAACAAACAAACAGATAAAAAAGGAAAAGGAAAAACTCAGAGACAGAAGACAAATCCTTTTAAGGAAAGGCTACAACTCAAACGATTGTGCAATTCAGAAAAGCAGTACCATGCACACACAGTCAAGAAGTTGAAAGACCTTAAATGTTCAGCTTACCCACAATTCACATTTTATGTGTGGAGAGGACTTCTAAATCACCAGTAGGAATAAGCCTAAAAGAATGCTTTTAATAAATGTTGCCTGGAACATTCAAGTGCCATGAAAATGTTGTATTATAGATTAATTCAATTTTTTTCTCTCCTAGTTGAATACCTTAAAATAGATGATATCTAAGATTCAGTCAAATTAAGGCAGACATAGAGAGCCTCTTGATGTACATTTTGATAAATCTTCCCTGCTTCCACATCATATAAATACCATATGGTCCCCATTTGCCCTAGCAGGAAGTAAATTCTTGCCACGGTCCACAAGCCCATGGACACACACTCTACATCTTGGGAGCCACATCAGATTAGATGTTTCATTTCTGCTGGGACAGCGTGTGATGGCTGAGAAGCTGAAGATAGTGGAGTCTGAGGGTAATCTTGGGGCCTCCTACTCTGAGAGAGGTCTGCCCTGATGATCTGTGAGAAAAACATTGCAATGAACAGAAGCTAGGGAGGTGTTCTACTTATTAAACAAAACAAGTGGTTTTTCTTCATGCATTCACTACCCACCACCTTCTGCCACTAGTATTGGAAAAGCTTTGAACTTGGTGAATTAAAAATATGAGTATGTTTTGATTTGTTCCTAAAACATAGTATGTTGGGAGAAAAATCTCAAAAAAAGTAGAAATTAAACTAAGATAACATAAGATACTATATAGCAGGAAGAATCCTTTAGGACAAGGGCCTCAAACATAAAAGCTTACAGGTACAAATATGGAAACTAATAATTAGAAGATTTGTTGAAGACATGAGAAAATATATTTCACTAAGACACAAATTTTACACCAATGAGTTGTCTGCCATTTCAGGTTTGGCTCTACTTCTTCAGTTCTAGACTTGTTTACATGAAGATGTCTAATCTACCCATACTCATTTCAGACCCAGCCAATGTGTATTGATTGGCCTCATGCCAAGTATTATGTATTTGTAGACATAACCATTTTGAATATTGATAACAATCTAATGAAGTGTGCATTTATGGCTCCATTGATAGCTCCACCATCCACTGCTTTGGAAGGAAGTTGGGAAATACTACTATTCTTTTGTTTCCTAACTTTAAGCCGAGGTTATCAGTTCCTGTAAACTTGTTATCTGTTCTCTGATAGTTTATATACTGTTTTGTTTCCCAAGGCAATACACGATGAGTGTGTCAGCACAGATATAAATAACTGCACAATTAGATACTCGAGGGGGAAAATAATTTTGGTTTAAATTGCCAAGGCCTTTTTTGCAGAACAATACCTATAAATAATGCAGCATTTCTTGGCTCACTCTTTAACCAAAATTCCAATTCTGTCACATGTTAAAACTCAAATTGTCAAATTAACGAGGTTCTGCTTAATCTCATTTCTGTAGCAAGTTTAGACAAGTGAAGAGCAACTCACAAGAGAGTGTGAGCATGCTTGCTCACATACAGCTCATGCTATTCTTTTTTGCAGGAACAGCTATCAGGCACCATGCATATCTGAGAAGGCTGTATTTCCCAAAGCATAACAATGCATTTTTATTTTCTTTTTGCATGAAAATGAACATTACCTGGATAGGTGATCTTAACATGTGAAGTAAAACAATGTATGAAAAGGTTACTTCACAAATGATTCCTTTACATGGGATTGCAAGCAATTATTTACAAAATAGATATAGACTTTTACACTTAACTAGAAATCCTGGGCCTGCCTATCATTTCATCAACAATCTTTCTTCAAATATAAATACATTTTAAGTTGGTTGTACTAATATCCCTGGTACCTTGAAAATCCTACTAGTACAAGTTAGTTATTAATTTATGGCATTCTATTCTATTCTATTTTCTTCCTTTCTTCCTTCCTTCCTTCCTTCCTTCCTTCCTTCTTCCTTCTTTCCTTCCTTCCTTCTTCCTTCTTTCCTTTCTTTCCTCCTGTCTTCTTTCTTTTCTTTATTTCTTTGCAATACTGTGGATTTAACCCAGGGCCTTCACACTGAGTTATATCCCCAGGTTTTAAAATTTTATTTTAATTATTATTTTTTTAGACAGAGCCTCACTTTAATTACTGACTTGTCCAGGCTGGGCTTGCATTGATTATCTTTCTGCCTCATCCCTCAGAGTGCTGGAATTATAAACATGGGCCACCATGCTGAGCTCTAGATCTATTTTGTACATATACATTCTTAGAAAAAACAATAGCTGCTCTTGTCTGTTTCATGAAGATTGTTACTAGAAAATCTACTTTAATAATTTCCAGTGGCTATCAACCAATATGAAAATTTTCTTGCTGCCCTAGTGTTTTGGAAATCTCACTTTGTCATACTCCAGGAACCCCTAACAACTCATGATAAAATAATCTCTCTCTGTCTCTGTCTCTCTCTTACACACAGACACACAGACACACAGACACAGACACAGACACACACACACTCACACACACACACACACACACACACACACACACACGGAAAACACTCTCCTCTACTAATGATCCACACACAAGCCTGAGAGACTGGTCTTGAAAACTACATTTACAATCCACAAACTGACATCATGCCACTCTCTCATTTGTGCTAAATTCTGTATGTCCTGCAGGGGTCTTCTAATAGTGTCTTTCCTCTATTAACATGTGCAGCTGCCTGGCATCTACTTGGCTTCCCCTGATGTGGAAATCAACTGGTCAGTGAAAGCATGAATATCTTGACATGCCAGTTGCCACCAGTGTTTTGTGCTCATTGGTTGGGTAGCTCTGACTTAAAAGATGACCAGCAAAATAATGGGTTAGCAATGAACTCTAACTTCCCATGCTGCACATCATTCAGGTCAAAAGAATTCTCTTTGCAGGGATGCTATCTATTGCATGAAGGTTTGATTTAAATTCATCTGTCTCTTATATACTGTTTTTTCTCCAGAATACTTAGAAAAGGACTTCAAAAGGTACTCAATAAATATTTGCTGAATGAATGTAACGGGAATTAATAATGCCAAATGTTTTTTAAAGGTAATTGATGTCAAATGGTAGGCAGAGAAAGTTTAGTAGGGATAGGAATGCTTAGTACAAATTTGGTACAGTGTCCAAAGAAGGAATTTGCATTAATAAGTAACCTTTGAAGCTGGGTTCTTTTATGTCCATTGCCCCTGCACTAAGGCACTCTGGTGTCAGAAAATCCCGATCAAATAGTGGTTTCAGAAAGAAGTAGAAGCAATATCCAAATGTTCAAAAGGATCCCATGAAGAAACACTCTATCATTAGCTTTCAGATATTTGAGAATAAAACAGCGCACGTGCTCATGCACACACCTGCACGTAACACACACACATGTATACACACACACACACACACACACACATACACACATGACAGAACACCTTCTTAAATTCTTTATAGAATAAATAGGGCAAATTGGATGACATAGAGCAGGCCTTGACACTCCCAAAATCGCACAAAATATAGTACAAATTAGGATCTTTTTCTTTTCATTGTCCCCCAAACCCCCAAACTGACCTTAAAGGACTGATGGCCTTTTCTCATGCTTGATTAATATTTTGGGCTTTGGTTGTCAAAAGCAGTTTTGTGTCTTTTACATGTCATGACAGATAAACTGATCCAATGTGTACAATACATTGGGGAGAACTGAGAGAGTTGTGGGGTCCACAGATCACTTTTAGAGGGCTTATTCCATCTGGACACATCCTGATGGCCCAGGTATGAAGAGGGATAACCAGGAGCATGTCGGCCTGGGCTCCAAACATATTCATCATGATGATCATACAAAGGGCAAAGCCACAGTAAGTTGCATTGAACCACTCTTCTCCTATTCTATATTATGTCTTCCTCAGGGATGCACAACACAAAGGGGCATACTAAGGCTCTGAGAATCGATACTTCCTTTGTTTTTCTCCAGTATCTTGAATTTCTTTTAATCAGTATATTAACTAATGTCTCCAGGCCTTAAGGCAACTTCCAAATAATTACACCTTTCCCATAAGAACACAGTGCCCAGTGATTTGGAGCAGGGTTAATGCAACAATATACCATTATAATTTTCTTTCTTTAGAGAATATTTTGGATCTGAAAATAACTCTAAGCCTTAAGAAGAAATCCCCCAGGAACTCTGTTAATGCCAGAGTGTTACACACCATAATCAATATTATTACTCCAAATGAGCTGCCTGGGAGTCAGAATGAGTAGATTCAAGAGCCGAGACTCCAGACACCAGTAGTTACTCATATTCTACTGGCAAGGGGACTTCTAAACATGAGAACCAACACCCTATGCATCACCCCACCCTCCTTCCCACCGAGGACTTATCTGTCTTTTTGGTTATATATTCCCTGGGCTGTTAATGTAATTAGTTTATAATAACTATGTACATATCCACTCACAGGAAAAACGGCAGACGTGCTAGTTGATTTGGCTTGGGGCCATCCCATCGGTGGTGTGAGACAACGTGATATTAAGCCATCTGTTATTAACTGTATATTTTAAAATAGTGTTTTGCGTCTCCTGGGATACTCTCATTGATAGCAGCACAATATTAAGACTCTTGTTTTCCTAGCAATACCAAGGAGATAACAAGCTTCAAAACATTTGCTCTGGCCCCTCTATTGCTTGTGTTATTAAAGATTTTATTTACTGAAACATCCGCTGTGTTATACACACTGTTTTGCTCTTTCATTATCTCGGAAGGGAGCCACTTTCATTTAAACCATGTTTCTAAGGATGTTTGTGCTGTTTGGCTTCATGAACCCTAAATTAAATCAGTCATAGCTTTTGTTCTTAAGAGTAGGTGCTTGCCAATCTGTATTAAGACAACAGTCTCTCTGAGGAAGAGACTATGACTTGCAATTTTTGTCAAGAGTGGTCATTCTTGCAAATCTGCTTGTTTTCCCTGATTACTTTTCAGTAAGTTCTTGTAAGAAATTAATTTCTTAATATCACAAACCTTGTGCCACTTGTTGCAGGCAGTAGTACAATTGTGCTCCTTGAACTCTCAGGACTAAGTGCTAGTTCATGATGGAAAAAGGAACAGTCACATCATTCAACACCATTGTCCAAGCTCACTGAATTCTAAAAACCACTTTGGCCCGTGTAACTAAAGATACCAGTTTGCCCCTTACTTCAAATCAATTTTCAAAGCTATAAAAAGTGAACTTTCTTATCAAAAGTTTTACCTACAGCTCAGAACTTATTGGAGATAGTATTTTTCACCTTTCCTAGTTGCCTGTAATTTTTGGCTATTCCCAAGTATAACTTAAATTACCCGGCAAGTCTGTTAGATACTTTCACATTTCCATGTTTAATTACATTCCAATTGAGATTATTTTACACATATAAAAAGTCTAAATTTAATTGAATTGACTGGAATGCCCTTGACATAAAGTTACATTCATCATTCTCGCCTCATATAAAAATAGACATATGCTAGATGTCAAAAGGCAAGAGGGAACTCCTATACACTTCTAGAACAAAGAGGCCAACTCGGCTTCTTTCTTTCCTCTGTTTCAGAAGGTGTCCTTTATTGCATGCACTAGATGCAAAGATTTTGAGGCTGCATAAATGAAAAATGATACCTTCAGAACGCATTTTCAGTGACAAATTATACTTCTACACACTCTCACACTGCCTGTGGTTTTAAGTACCTCACTTAGGATTTACTGTTACTTCCTTGGGGACTACAGGTTCCTCCTAGAACACCGCAAACTCATTTCTACTGTTTCAGAGTGCAACCAAGATGAGAAAGCATGCTCATCACAGTGGTATAGAAACTTGCCTAGTAAAAACATGCTCTGGAATGTCTAAGGGGCTAAAACCGTCGCCTTAGTGAATTGCTAGAGTTTTGATGTGCAAAACGAACAGAGAAAGTTGGCTGGAAGTATCTGCAAAGCAATTGTATTTGCTCAGGAAGGAGCAGTGGGGTTACAGGCTAAGCAACACCTCTCACTTTGCTTCCTGGGTGAGGACAGTGAGGCATGCCCCTTAGCAGAAGGAAACGAGAGAGAGAGAGAGAGAGAGAGAGAGAGAGAGAGAGAGAGAGAGAGAGAGAGAGAGAGAGAGAGAGACTTGAGACTCACCGGCTTCCCCATTTTTTCCTAAGACGGAGTTTTTGTTGCTCAGCTGTGATCTGGAAGAGTCCTTCAGGTCCTCCAAGCGGGGCTGCTCCAGGCAAGCGCTGGCTCTACACTTTGCCTCCCATCAGCTGAATGGCTGGGACGCTCGGAAAGCTTGCTCTGTCCAGCTGGGAGTCACTCCCCCCTCCAGGGTGTGTGCTTACATGCCTCTCAGTCGGCGCAAAAATCCGCCAAACTCAGGTCAGCCTAACAGGTTTCCTTATATAGGTAAACATGAATTGCATTCCTGGTGAAAGAAGTTAACTAGGAACCCCGGTAACCTGGTTAACCCTAAGTGCGCCAGAATGGCTCAGAGTCAGCCTGTGTAGAGTTTGGTTGCAGTACAAAGGGATTTGTGTGATTTAATTAAAATCATCTTTATCCTGGCAGCCTGCAAATTTGGCCCTTCTAGAATAACTGCGAGTCAACAGCTAGTATTTTATATCACGGGTTCTGACAAGCTTTGTATTATCTGAAGGCATCCTTGGAAGAAAAACTAAGTAGGATATTAAATTTGTTTTTCATGTTGTTAAATCCAAGGTAACCCATCTTGAGATCATTTTCAAGGAAATAAATAGAAAAACATTTCATAGAAAAAATGGGAATAAACTTCCTTCAAATAAGGTTCAACACCTTGTTTCAATTTATTAATAGTCAAATTCCTCACACGTCAGGGAATAATACAATATGATCATTGTACATTTACTCTCTCTGCGATGCAGTAATTGCTACTGTATTCTTGATGGATGAATGACAGATAATGACATCTCTTGCAGAAATAGTCCCCCAAAGCCACATATTGACTTGCTATTTGATGGCTTCAGTGAAGCATTCTAAGATCTGCGATTGGATAATTACATTTGTAAGAATTATAAACAACCTAGAGGATTTAATAAGATAAGAAAATAAAACTTAAATGAACTCGAGAGATAGGCAGCTTAACTCTCGTTGCAAGATATAGTCTTTAAATTAAATATGTAACTGACATAAATTATTTAGTAATTGACTTTTACCACGTCTTTAACTACCACCTAGTGAAGTAAGAATTTGTGTTTTACTCATTCCATGAAGATATAAAATATATTTGAGATACAGTTTTTCTTATGTGTTGGTAATAAAGATTGTCTGCTATATGAGACCTGAGCCAGCAAGAATCACTTGTTTTATTTTGTCCATCCATTGATGGTTCCTCTACAATGACAAACTTATTCAAAATAGCTCAGGGCTCTTTTAGGTCTCAGTTCCAGAAAGGGGAGAGTGTGAATGTATCCACAGTGTCTCAGTCAACACCAAGCAAATCAGTCTCAAATAATTTCTGCCAAGAAGAGTAAGCATAAAAATCGCAATGAAAGGAGGCACTTTACACTGGGCAGACTTTTGAATCTAATATCTTTTCTTATGTGCTCAGGAATGTTGTGAAGTCGCAAATTGTTTTCTCTTTACAATAACACAATTGGTTTGCATGAGCTAAAGTGATTGCTCCAATGTCACATGATCAGTATGTGGGAGATCCAAAATCACAGATCTTCTAAAATTTAACTATAACAGCTTTTCCAAAAACAGAATCAATTTAAGAGACAGAACATTGAAATGGCAGTTTTCCACATTCAAATATAATTTTAATCATCTTTCCATAGAGTTTAAAAACAATATACAAATCGATTGAAATGCTTTGCATGAAGTCATAACTTACTGCTAAAATAACTGTGTAAATGTCTTCAGAAGGATCATAAAATGAGATAGAAAGTGTATTTTATTGAATATGAAATTGGGTTATAGGACACTGTAAAATATAACTACAAATATTGCACACATTTTTCTATTCATGGTATACACATCTCTATTGCATCGAATTAAGACTGATCTCTATTCCTTATTGAAAGAAATATTGCTATTTTCTATTTATTGAGTTTTCATTACTCTTAAGTAAAGCTCTGTGCCACACGAGGTAAATGGCTTTTACAAATTTTGTCCGTTTTTATCCTGCACTCTTTATGCCCTCGCAGTTCCCACCAAAGCAAGTTCTGTTTATGCAGGAACCTTAGACTTTGTTAACATGTTGTTGCAAGATGAAGAATGTGTGTTTTTCCAGGGCAGGTTAGATCTTTAAATGTTTTAAACTGGCCTCAAATTTGTTCTTATGATTCTAAGCAAAGGATTACTTTGATTTTAAATGCAAAATATTATGGTTATAATTATTGAATTGCAATGTCGAAATGAAATTTGGATCGCAAAATAGCATATTTCAAAGATGGAATATAAATCTCTGCTAGATCCATTTTGGATGCATTCCCAAGAAATGGCTTGGGAAAGGTTGAGTCTCCAAAACAGCATGAATTCCACCTAGCCATATAGGACCCCAATGAGAGAATACTTAAGGCTAATTACACCATGCCAAAAATTTGCACTCATAGAAAACTAAATAAAGTGCAAGAATTACTCAAAGAGGAGAAAATATCGTTGTGGTTTAAAAAAGAAACATCGGGGGATAGATTTTAGAAATTCCTGATGATATATAACTAATGAATAGTTGAGCTATAATTCAAACTTCAGCCTGTCAGACTCCGGAACACTTACTATTTATGCTATGTCCTGAATACTGCATGCTCCTCAAGAACATGAAAATTCTTTAGAGGCAGAAGATGCCTGAAATCCAGTTCCATTTCATGGGTGCATGACCTCAGAGAAATTACTTAACATTTCTAAGTATCACTTCCAAAGTGGAAATAAAAGTAGCTGCAGTCTCTCAGATTTCTGAAAATATCCAATGAGATTTCTTTAATCAGTCCACATATGTTATTGATGTTTCATATGGTTCAGAAATTCTGCAATGGCCTGGGTAGATAGCCATAAACAAGCTAGGCCTGTCTCTTCTTCCTCATGGAACTCACACTCTTGCAGGAAATCTTTTGGCTATGAAACCCTAACATTTCCCACAAAACAAGAATATTTAATTGAGCTTTACTTCAGCATAGGAATATTTATAGATAAATGTTTTTTTAAAACTACAGTTCCCAATATAGTTATTTAATTTTGTTAAACAAAGGCCTTATCATGATTAGGCAAGGGATACCTGGGCTGAACCAATTTACCAAGTTATTTCCCTCAGTAAATACCAAGGGAAGGTAAAACTTTGTGAATTGGCCATATTATGACAATGTCCTGTTACATAAAAATTGAGGAGGATCAGTTTGTTCCATCAAAAAAACATTTTGAGGATGCCAAAACACTGGATGTTTAGTGAAATTATTTTTGCCATTAACTCTGCGCATAATGAAGTGGTGGACATACATAGGAAAATATGCCCTAAATATTACAGTCAGTTATCAGTTGACCTATCTATTTTTAATTCACTTTCACACAAGAAAGACTTCATTGATATGTACTATAGATAAAGCTCTGTGCAAGATACACATAGAAAAAGAAACACAGAAAATGAATGGTCCATAGCCTTAATAGAGCTTTCTAGAAAAATGTTATGATTGTTATATGAGTTAAGATAGGTGCAGTTATACTCCAGTAACAAAAAAATCAGTGACTTAGACAATGAAAATGTGTTTGCTGCTCATGCTGCAAGTATGCACAAATCAACAGGCAAGGCTCACTTATTCATAGCCACTCAGGAAGTGTGTGTCAATATTTTTGACACATATTGCCACAGTTGCTGAGACAGGGACTTGATGCATCACATACTGCCTTTCAAAATTTCACTCCATAAATAAAACTTAAATAACCACGCACCTCTCATTGGTTAAAGCCAGTCCAATGACTCTCTTTACCTTCAGAAACATGGAGGACAATCAGAAAATATGACAAATACAAAAGTGACAGACACGTCAAGTCATTTGGCTGGAAAGAGGTAACATTTTAGTTCAACTTTATATATTTTACCAAGTTATGCACTACTATTTTTGCAGAAAGCAGTATTAAAAGGATGTGTAATCAACTTGAGGGTCTTGTTGGTTTAGGACACTTTTTATAAGGCCAAAGGGACCCCAAGGTTGGCTGCCTAGAACACCCTTTTAAACTGTCATCCTTTCCTTCACATTCAGCTAGAATCACTGATAATCTCCCAGTGCACGATTAAGTCCTGGCTCTAGGGAAATGGGACTTAGTAATTTTTGAACTTAAAGACCAGTCATTATACAATAAGGAATAGTGGGATATCTACTTAATTGACCCTTTCTCTTAGTGACTTGGGCAGTGAAATAAAAGACAAGTTGCCTGAATTTGTAGATGGTGTCGAATGGGATAGGTCACACGTCAGAGGATTGCATTAGAATTCAAACTGACCTTGATGAGTAAGGAAAACAATGTTAAGAACTATTTTTCAATAATGAGAAATAGATGGTTAGGATTAAAGGTCTTCACAATACTTGGGAGAAAAAAAGCTATATTAAAACAACACTAGACCTAATCACCTA
>PVKN010024797.1:0-14330 GCA_004027915.1 Capromys pilorides | reverse complement strand
TTGTCCTATGGTCGACACTATTTATAGTACCTTTTCGTCATGCAGTATCCCCTCTGGCCACGATAGCCACTTACATGTGGGTGGTACAAGCTCTGAGATTCTCCTGATGATTCAGTGACAAAGTGTCAGACCTGAGATGTAGACCCTGGTCTCCCGCCTGACTCCATATCTGAGTTCTCAACCCCAGGCTTGTCGGGACCGTTTAATTCTTATGCTGGCCCAACCACATGAAGGCACAGTTCCATGTACAAAGCCATGAGCAAGTAGTCCTGGTGCCGATTCCCTTACTCTCTCCAGGCCCCAGGATGCCTCCTCCAAGAGTGATGAGGGGAGGCATGCAAGGCGACTGTGGCTTCAGGGCTTTCCAGCGCCCTGGGCAACATCTTCTTACTGCGTTCGTCATGATTTTGAAACACAGAGAAGAGCACTAAAGCCAAGATCAAGCGACCTCTCTGAGCGCTGTTGTGCTCATTCATTCTGCCTTTACTGGGAGCAAGGTGAGCTCCTCTGACTGAATACATTCTGACCTGCAGTGAAATGTGTTCAGTCAGTGTGGGGATCACTGGGTCACAGATTGGCTCATTTGCCAACGTTACTTTATTTTAAGCCATAAAGAAAAACATTGCTTCCCTCAGAAAAAGTAGCCCAAAATAATTTCCTTGGGAAGGGTTGTTACTCTAATTTAAGGTTAAAAACACACAGAGGTATTAGCTACTTATATGTTTGCATTCATTCATTCATTAATTCATTCATTCTTCCCAAATCACGTTTTGCCAGGGAGCACTGAGAGGTCACAGTGTGGCTAGGACCACACAACTGAAGCACTGTGAAGCCGTGACTCAGAACGATTCAGCTGGACCCAATGGGCTGTACCTTAACCATGCTCGATTCTGGTTTACTTTCCTTAAGTTAGAGAGGCTTAGCCATGAGGAGGCCTTCTATTTCCAAAGGCTTTGCTCATCCTGAGAGGAAAGAGTCCCTGGTAAGAGAGGGTGTCTCCCACTCTCCACAACTGGATTTTCCACAGGCGTAGAAAATGAAAGAGATTTTACCACTCAGTTATACCTTGAGAAAGAAAAAGAGGACTCTGTACTCAAGTGGGTGTACAAACCCTGTAGCCAAAATAAACATACTTGGATGCCTGGTTCAAAAGTCTATTGCTGTAGGTACTAGAGAATTCCTGATCTCGTGCGGCATCGTTGAACAGCCCAGTCTGTCCCGTGTAGTTTACCCATCTCTGGCGTCAGTGACCAGGGCACCTTCCCGGGTGGGGCTGTGTCTGCACATCTGCCACGCCTCCTCCTCTTCGGAACCCCCAAGGCGAGTGTGTTTCCTGTGAAACATGGGAAAGGCCTCAGTTGACTTTCTGTCCTCAGCCCCTACCTCCCTGGGCACATTAGAATCTGAAAGGAAGCCAGTAAAATGAAACTGCTGCAAAAAGTTGCTGATTTAAGTCAAATCTGTGAACTCCTTTTGGAAGTCAGAATAATTCTTCTCAGTTGCTTTGCCTTAACGAGAATCCCACCTCTTCTGATAAGTACCTTGGCATCCTTTATAAACTACAATTTTAATTCGCTTTTTCCTTAGCAACGAAGACTTTATAGCCTACTTCGGCTAGGGAGCCGGGAGTTATAAAACTTCTATCTACACCTGAAGCCGTGGGCTGAACACAGCCCCAGTTTCTTTCTAAGCATTCATCAATTTAAAAAACACACATTTAAATTGAAAACACATTTGAAAACCTATCAGTCTCCCAAAGTATTCTTTTATTTTTTAAAGTGAGACAGAGAGGGAGATCTTTCAGTTCTCTGACAACAGAATCCTTTTCCTGTCTGTTCACAAAGGTTAGATTCATGTTGAACAAAACCCCGGGCTCTGTGTTCCATTCATCCTCATTTGACTCCTGCCCATACTTAAGGTCTTAAGCCTTCGTTTCTCTGTTAAGTGGAGTTATAACACTGTCACTGTCCATGGGCAAAGACAGCAGTGACCTTTAACCAAGTGAGACAGATGGCAGCAACTTCTGGAGACTTTTATGTACAAATACCTCCACTCTTTCCACCCCAGGATTTGGAAAGAGCAAATGCTAACTAACAGCTAAGCCCATTTGGAAGTTGGGAAAAGGTTGGTAGTAGCAGAGGCGTGTAAGGAAAAGAGCTAAAGTCTTGGGTTAGATTATTCTCATTCTTGGCTTTGTTGCTCATTAGCTGAGAAAAGCTCACCAAGTAATTTCATCTCTCAGGGGCTTCTTTTCCCTTTATGCAAAGTGGAATGGAACTGTATCAGCTTTGCTACCTCTCAGAACTGTTGTAAAGCCAAATGCAACGCTGAGTCCTGGGGAGATCGCTCAGCGGTCCAGGTGCCTGCCTGGCAAGCTCGAGGACCCAGGTTTGATCCCCAGCACCACACGCTGCGCCCACCCCACACCAAGCTGGCCACCAAAACCCGGGGTAGTGGCACAGGCATGTAATTCCAGTGCTGGGGAGGCTGAGACAGGAGTATCGCTATGAGTCCAAGCTGTATAGTGAGACCCTGTACCAAATAAATAAGTTAAATAAAAGAGAAAAAAAAATTAATACAACAATGAAACGTGATTGTTAAACTCCAAAGATTGAACTAGCTGTAGTGCAGGTAGCTTGGGCATAGGTACTGATCACAGGACCTAGAATTCACTGGCTGGTGCTGGCCCCACCCTGGAACCCACCCAGGTCCTGGGTCCAAAGCCCGCATCTTCAGATGCAACTAAGAGGACAGTGCCTTTGCAAAGAATGTGGTGGAGCCACGAGAGGAGATGCTGTACGTCACTGGGGAGAAATGCTTCCCGAAGTTGTTAAAGGCCTGCGCATTACCTAGCCGGGCAGTTTTACTCCCATGTGCAGCTAGAGAAGGATAAAGCTTGAGGTAGGCTGGGATTGAAAACAGTAAAAGCGGTGCTCAAGAAGGGGAAGCAGGAAGCAAAACGTGGAGGGTCGTTTTCCATTTGGGGCAGGATTTCCACTCAGCATTATGAGGGCTTAGCGTGTTAGGGTTTCACATTTGCAGAAGAATAACCAGCCAGCGTGCCATGGTGCAAACATGCGAGCCCTGATCCGCAGAGCGCCTCAGGCCCAGCCTTGTCTGGCGCTCAGAGGGAGGGCTCGCTGTCTCTTCCATGTGTGTGCAAGGCCAGTCTCCGTGGAAGACACCCCTCTTCTTTTGAAAATTCGTGGTGATAAATGTGCACGTGGGAGCCCATGAAGCTGGGAATTCCTTTGAAATTCTCATTTCTCATTTCTCTCTGTGGTCTAGAGATGGGTCCTGGCCACATTTAGGTATGAAAACCCTCCAGCCTGGCCACCCCTTGAGAGTCATGTTCTTTTTGAAAAAGAATTTTACACAGAAAAGAAGAAGGCTGTTTTTTTCACTCAGGATGAGAATATGCTCTCAGCACAGCAAGGGTTCTACCAGAGTAACAAGATCCATATGTTGAAGCTGGCGGCTAATGCTCAGCATACGGGCCAGCGAGCTTTCCAGGCAGAAATAGGCCTCTCGTTCTCCAAAGAAGCCCCATAAACTCCAGCGAAGTCCAGCACTCAGGTGAGGGACGGCGTACGCACAGATCCTAGGCTTCCTAAGCCCTTCACTCCTGTGGAATACAAGCCACGGAACGCGGGAGAAGAGGCCCTAACGTGCAGCGCCTCTGTGAGGCCCAAGGCACCTCTAAAACAGCACAGGGCCTTGCGGGCACCGGGCTCTCTCTAGCCACCAAGGACCAGCAGTGCTGAGGGCTGCTGCCCGACTGTTTGTTACACTGAGTAGGAGCATCCCCCTCTGCAAGAGTCAGCGTTGCATCGCTCAGGACATCCTCAACTGGAGCCAAGAGGCGTGGGTCCTAACTAGAAATGACTGTAGGGAGGTTGGCATGTGTCCCCTCATCTGGGAAGTGAGGAGGCAAGGAGGGGTAACATCTGAGACTCCTAGGAGCTTACAGTGCAGAATCAAGTGGCACCAGACTGTCTAAAGAGGCATGCTGGGAAAAAGTAGTCTCTACCCATCTCCCTGGCTCCTATTGAGATGGCAGCCCTGGCCAGCACGATGTTCCAAGGCAGCCCTTTGCCACGGGCTGCATTCAGGAAAGAGGAGAACCTTCCATCGCTCTCAGATAAGAATTTAGTGCTGAACCCAAATGAATTGTCAGCAGCAGGCCGAGTAAGGACACAGCTAGATAACCATGCTGTTATCCCAGCCCAGTGTCTGGAAGAGTCTGAGCAGGCCCTCTCACGCTCCCGAAGACAGCCTAGTGCTCTCTCACGGACTCAAGCCTGCCCCTTTCTTACGCTTACCCTTGCCACTGCTCTCTTTTCAGTTTGTGGCTTCATGGCTCCCTCTCCCCTGCCCTCCCTTCTTCTCCCCTCTTTCCTTTCTTCTCCTCTCCTCCTCTCTTTCTCTCCCTCCCCTTCCCTCTTTCCCTCCCTCCTTCCCTCCCCCTCTCCACCATCTCATGCAGGTCTTCTATCACCTGCTTTGTTGGTTGCAGGATGCCTGGGAAGGCTGAAGCCCAGCAGTGAGGTGCTCATGGTGCACCACCTCCTCAGCCCAAGCGTTCCCTTTAATCCCCATATTCTGTTGAGCACAACTGTGGTCTCTTCAAATGTGCACAGACTCAGAGCTGCAGCACAGCCCAGCCTGGAGCCAGTCACCATGGCAACAAGCTTTCCTTCCATTCTGCTGTGAAAAGAAAATGGCTGTTGCAAGGAAGAGCTCACTGAGCCTCTCTGACCCAGCTGTGTTGCTCAGGCCCCTCCTTCCTACTGGCTATGAGGAGGTGATCCATGCACTGAACCAAATATCTGTTAGCCTTCGGCTTTTGCATTTATTTTACCTAAGAGGAGGAGACAGAAGGAGGTTGAATTCAAATAAATAAAGCAGTTCTTTTCTCATCTAAAACTGTGTTTTCATGAAGGAGGAACAGTTATCCACTGTGCTTGGAGCAGACTGAGATCCGGTGCGATGTATTTCCTTATCAGTGTACTGGATGGACTGAACTTACAGATATTCAAGTAAAAATTCAGAGACGGCAGCCGGGGATACGGGGAATCCCACAGGGCGCAGACTACAGGGTTACAGAACAATGTCTGGCCGGTTGGGGTGGTGATGTTCGGCGTTTCCTGCTCCATCAGTAGGCGTGGCGGCCCTGTGACTGTGAGGCAAGGCAGGCAGCTGTCTGCAGCCTCTGCTTCCAAACCACTTGAATCTTCGTGCTGACTCCCTCACCTGGTGATAAAGGGGAAGAGTCCTGGGCATAAACCTGAAGCGCCTTCCCATGTAGTCACAGTTATGGGGGAACACCAGAGTGACCCCCAAAGGGGACTGTTCGGGCTGTTGCTGTGAATCCAGAGTGTGGCTGTTTGGAACAGAACCACAGGGCCAGATATGTTTAGCTTGGAGGTCACAAGGAAGTGCCACACCAGAATGGTCCGCGCCATGCCTACTACTGGCTGTGGCATCAGATGCTTTGGTGCTGGCTATTTCTCAAAATCCAAACAACCTCCACCCTTCGCTCGTGCTTAGGTTGAGCTGGGGACTCTGATTTGAATAAACGCAATGGGTTTTGTCTCAGAAAGTTGAATGTGCATTTCAACTGGACTTTGTCTTTTTCAGTTTCTCTGCAGGTGGATATTGTTCCCAGCCAAGGAGAAATCAGCGTTGGGGAGTCCAAGTTCTTCTTATGCCAAGGCAAGTGCCCTTTGTCTCACTATCTTGAAGTACATCAGACGGAAGAGGGAGGCCCCTGAGTCCCAGCTGACAGCACCTAGAATTCTGGGCAGTGCTCTGTACCGGGGCCAATAGCGGGACCATGTAAATAACAAGGCAGCTCTCAGACCCTCTTCCTTCCTCTCCAGTGATGTCCCAAGGCAGTGACGTGTGCCACCTACGCTTCTGCTTCACAAGGGGAGAAGCATCTTCTTAGGAAAATCAGCACAGCTTCCAAACAATGCATCACCTCCGATTTCCTGCCCTGTCTACACCATGTTTCTGTAAAACACACTGGAAAATAGCACTGTCTTAGAAATCATGCTTCAGTAGGTCGATTTAAAGTTCACTTCTTAGATTCTCCTAGATCTAGAAAATCTAAACCTTGACTGAAAGTAAATTGAATACTGGTCTCTCTCTGCTTGTAAGGACATGGGTTTTCCAGGTCCATTGTGAAAGTCAGTACATGTCCCATGGCCCCTAACAGAGCTCGAGGGTATGTCAGACCTGGGATCCCTGTTGCCTGGTTAGGAAATAGGCTCCTTTTCCATCACTCCGATTATTCTTAGGAGATGCCCAGGAAGGAAATGACATCCAACGAGGCCTGCGGTCCTGTGTGTATGGCATATCCAGGATTCACAGCATGGCAGAACCTGGAAAGAGCTGAGCTTGGTGTAAACTGTGCCATTATCAAGCAGCTTTTGGCAGAGAGGGCCTTTAAGTGCTACCATGATTCGCATCAGATGAGGTGGCCGGGGCCAACGGAAGCATCCGCTCCAGCTTTGCCTTCATTACAGCAATTTCAATGCTCTGGAGGTGCAGCCGTGGCGCCTACATCACATCTTGCAAATAGCGCTATTTATTGAAAACATGATGGGTCTGAAACGAAGGCTGCTTCATTTCCACACTAAGCATCTGCGCAGAGCTGGGTGTTACGGGCTGAGGAGGCTGCTGCGCAGAGCAGAGGCAGGGTGGGACCCAGAGCCCCTCGCCCCGCTCCAGCTAAGGCCTGGTCCTGTGCAGCCGCAGCGGCCTGCCCCTCTTAGATGCCCAGGGAAAGGAGGCATGAGTGACACTGGCTGCCTTCATGGCAGCACCGAGCAGGATGACTGTCTGTCGGAGGCAACCCTGCTGCAGTGGAAGCCTGGCCATCCGGGCAGGCAGCCGCCAACATCAGAGTGGCTGGAATCTGCATTCCTAGGCCAGCCAGGGCCTCCTGCCTCCAGCCCAGGGGGTCATTATCTGACTCCACAAAAACAAGCTGGTCACAGGGCACTGACCAACGAGGTCCTTGAGCACAGATCTTTTAACACGCTCACTGGCTTTATTTCTCATTCCATGAAACACATTAAGTTCCTAGCTTAGCAACCAAAGCACAGTGGGTCTCTAACAAATTTCTCTTCTCTCACTAAAGAAAATGAACTCAGATGACTGTCGAGTTTCTTCCAAATATGTTAGGAATTATTACATATGTAATAATTGAACACAAGCCAAAGGATGGTTGTGAGACACCTACATGTGAACAGTCCCCTGTCCCAGTCCAGCCTTAAGATTGTTCAGGGGTGCTTAGTGAGTACCCACTGTCACTCTGGAAGGGACATTGTCCTCTTCGTTTCAGCGGTTTGAATGTATTCTCTTCATCTTTAGTAGCGGGAGATGCCAAAGACAAGGACATCTCCTGGTTCTCCCCCAACGGAGAAAAGCTCAGCCCGAACCAGCAGCGGATTTCAGTGGTGTGGAATGACGACTTTTCCTCCACGCTCACGATCTACAATGCTGACATCGATGATGCTGGCATTTACAAGTGTGTGGTCACCGGAGAGGACGGCAGTGAGTCTGAGGCCACCGTCAATGTGAAGATCTTCCGTAAGAGACTCTGCCTTCTGTATTCTCTGTCCTCTCCTTGGTCAGCCAGTCCCTTTACGGGGTCAGTGAGGGTCCGCAGCTTGCTTCTTCTCTTCCTCTCAAGTCTTCTCACCTCATTTAGAGTTCTGGTATAAAACTCTTTGAGTTTTCACATGGACTTTGGCCAACCCAGAACTCACACTCTGGACTCCTTCTGGTCACAGCTGTCCCCAACTGGCTTTCGTTCTTCAAATTCAAACCACCCAGTTTCTGGAGGGCTGTTAGGAGCTCCTCTTTGCTTTCCCCAAGTCTTGACTGACAGGTACAGAATTCAGGTTTCTACTTATTTTTATCCTCCGCTGGTAATCGGGTCCAAAGACCGTGTGCGGTGGGGATGACTATGTGAGCACTGTGTGACACTCACAGCAGGTAGCTCTGTGTCCACTGAAAACCAATGCAGAGGTGAGATCTCACTACCTACTATTTGGTGTCTGGTCTGTCCTGTTGGCCATAGTCATAGTGGGTGACATCTAATGGGGCAATATTCATCGCCGCAGTATTTATTTCCATTCTGCATGCTCTGCTCCTGTTCTTCAGGGAACAGAGTGGGAGAGTAAGAATGGACTGATGACTGGTAGAGTCATTAGAAGAGATGTAGCGGAGGCCTGTCCAGATGTTGTGCCTGGTTCACATCATCACATATGAAAGGAACCACTGGGGAAGAGCCTCCCTTCCATTTCTGTATGAAGTGTAATGAACCCGCCATGCGGTGGTGCAGCACACCATTGACGTATTTCCTCTCCTGTCCTGGCTGTTCCACCTGGTGTCCCTGACCAGTAGCCAGAGGAATCCCCCTTGTATTGCCGCCACAGCTATGGGTGGAGGTTTGCCTGCAACTCAAGTCCAGCAGCATGGCTCAAGCAAGAAGTGATCTTGTGGGGAACCCGCTGTCTTGCTCATGCTTCTCCTGCTCATTTTCCAGAAAAGCTCATGTTCAAGAACGCACCAACCCCACAGGAGTTCAGGGAGGGGGAGGATGCCGTGGTTGTGTGTGACGTGGTCAGCTCCCTGCCCCCGACCATCATCTGGAAGCACAAAGGCCGAGACGTCATCCTGAAAAAAGACGGTGAGAACTGAATTTCTTGGTCAATGTCCTTCTCCACGGGCTGTCGGGCTCCCTAGGCTTCCATCCCTCCCAGCCCCTGAGGCACCCCAGCCCAAAGTCCAAACCCAGATTCAGGTACCCCATAATCTACATGCAATTTCCAGCTCCTAACTCATGTGCTCCATTGAGACACCTTGCCTTCTCTCCAAAGCAAGAGAGATTTCTGGTAGATCGTGCTCTTGGTTATATTCAGAGCCGAGGACATATTTTCCTATTTTACTCTAAAGCCTCACCCCGTTAGACCCACATTAAGAAAGAGGAAAGAGGTTCAGCCACTTGCCTGCAGATTCCAGAGTTCTCTGACTGATCCTTGGATGAACCTGCCTCTTGTCTCTTCTAGTCCGATTCATAGTCCTGTCCAACAACTACCTGCAGATCCGAGGCATCAAGAAAACAGATGAGGGCACTTACCGCTGCGAGGGCAGAATCCTGGCGCGGGGAGAGATCAACTTCAAGGACATTCAGGTGGTTGTGAACGGTGAGGAGCTCTGTTCTTCCTGTTCTCGCCTTTGCTGCAGCCTTGACTTCCCTTAGCCTTTTTCTTCAGCTTCCTCTTTGGTCTCTATAATCAATTCTGTCTTGATTTGTGCACATGCCACAGCTGCATCCTTGCCCACCCTAACCTCTGGAAAGTCGTCTTCATACTGTTTTGTTTCCATGTTTAATATACTTGGTTTTCAGGTCTGTCCTCCACCAGGAGGTCTTGTCGTGTCTTTCATTATGTTGCAGCATTAGACATTTTGTCCATCTTGACTAATAACTTCTTCATCCTCATTGTCCTTGATGTTACTGTAATTGTGAAGTTGGTACCCTCGGTTCAGCATGCAGAGAAAATCTTACAATCAATCCGGATCTCAGAATAGTCAGAATCATGTTACACAGGATTATTAATCTTAATTTGTTGTGTCAAATAAACACACCCATAGAATCAATCTGACATTTACAAGATGTTTACAGGAAATTATAATGTCAGTACCAAGAAAATAAGGTAATGGTGTTTGAATTGTTTTGGCTATTGATACATATTTTTTGCCAAACTCTCTCCCTCTCATTCCTTTGATTAAAAGCAGTCTGTACACAAGGTTGTTTATGATGATTCCACAGAAATGTCACTCTGGGGAGCTGGCTTATTTCAAAATGGTATTAAACTTATAACCATCAGGAATAGTAATTTCCAGTTTTTTCCAGTATTGAGAATGCCCTTTTACCATGAAGTTTGACCAGCACTGGTAACTATTTAGTATGCATTGGCTGAGAAAATATCTAATGACAAATAGCTACTATAAACTCTTTTTTTGTTTTTTCAGAACCAGGGATCGAACTCAGGACCTTGCGCTTGCCAGGCAGGCACTTGTGCCCCTGAGCTATCTCCCCAGCCCCTAAATTCATTTTAACATGAATAAAATGTAACATTGAAGCTTCTAGACTCTTGAAAAACAGTAATACATGCTTGTAGGCAAACTGTGTCTTTGGTTGCATTATTTACTTACTGCACAAATGAATTTAAGTCCCTTTACCAAATCTGCAGCCATCCATGGCCTATGGCCCCCACATGAAACTCCTGACCTGGGGACCTTTGAAGTGTCTCTTCTCCAGGCTGTTTTCTTCCAAGGTTCCACAGTGACCCTTGATATCTCTGTTTCCTTCAGTGCCGCCCACTGTCCAGGCCAGGCAGAGCATTGTGAATGCCACTGCCAACCTGGGCCAGTCTGTCACCCTGGTGTGCGACGCGGATGGCTTCCCAGAACCCACCATGAGCTGGACAAAGTAAGAAACTGGCTGGTGCCTTGCATCATGGGCTAGAGAAGAAGGGGCCTCGTGGGGTGTCGTCCATGCTGGTGTTTTAGTTCCATGGGTCTGGACTTCTTGCAAATATCAATTCTGTATGAACAATGAATTCTTTTCTGTAAGATTCCCTTACTTTATGCATTGTAGTAGTCTTTCATTTTCAGTCTTGGGACAGCTTCAGGAGATGTGGCCTGGGGGATCTCAACCTCAAGAGTACAGTTTAGAGCCCCTGGACAGTGTCAGGGGAGTGGGTAGAGAAATAAAAGGTATCTGTAGAGGTACAACTTGGTGTCTTCCCCTTTTGTGAAGACTAAGTAGTCATCTTGGCTCAGTGTGCATTTTGTGGAAACCGATTAAAACTACACATCTTAACTCTGGGGTCAAAATCATAGTCTTCTGTGTTTCTGCACCCTGTAGAGATGGGGAACCAATAGAGAATGAGGAAGAAGACGAGAAGTACATCTTCAGTGACGACAGTTCTGAGCTGACCATCAGGAAAGTGGATAAGAATGACGAGGCCGAGTACGTCTGTATCGCCGAGAACAAGGCTGGCGAGCAGGATGCCTCCATCCACCTCAAGGTCTTTGGTAAGGGCCACAGGGCTCCTCTCACCCAGAAGGATTGTCCACATCCCTGGAGCAACCACTTCTTAGCAGCTGCGCCACCTAAGCCCCGATCCGCACCACCACAAGCTCTCCACAGTGAAAGCTTCCAGCTGATCTCCCTTTCTACCCCTCCTGGTCATCTTCTGTCCCTTCTACTCCCAGTAGCCAGAGTGCTCTAAAGCCCACTGCCTTTTACCAACTCCTGTTACAACCAGAAGAAAATCCAGTCCCCTTGCTATGGGCCAGATATGTGCTGGCTGCTGCCTGTCTCCAGCCTCACCTTCCCTTCCCTTGAGTTCACACTAGAAATTCTCCAACCATGCACATTTCTTTGGATTCTTCAGACACAAGCTCGTTCTCTGTTTCAGGGACACTGCACTTAAATGTTCTTCTGTGTAGAACATCACTCCTCGAGGTCAGCTTGGAGCTGTCTTCTAACTGCCATTCAGGCATCAAAGCAAACTCTCCTCCATGCGTGCTGCCTTCCCTGCCCTGGCACATGGCTCTCCATCATCATTCTGAGCTGCCCTTACTTCTGTGAATTCTTCCAATCCCCATCTTGTGTCTTCTTCATGCACATAGCAATACCAGAATTGAGTTTATTAGCATACATGTTTGGGGGCTTGTTTATTTCTTATGTCTACTCACACAAGCTCCAGGATGTTAGAATTCCAGCTTGTAATTGCATTCTTCCTGGCACTGTAAACAGCACCAGACTCGTAAGAGGCCCTGGGTAAATAGCAGTGACCAGCCAATGGGCTGCCTCACCTTCTCGGCTTCCTTCACTGGCCTTTGTGGAGCGGTCATAGCTAGCCATGAGGAGTCCTGCAGCACTGCTCACTGCTCATCCTAAACTTGTGGAGAACTACACCTCCATTCATATCTGAACTGAAAGGCATTTGGCTTGACCTTCTAAAGGCAGTTGTTGCAGGGAACTGTTCACCCTTGTGGCTTTCAACTCCCTCTACTTACCTGTCTGCAAAGCGCAGATTAGCCTGCATACTGTAGATGGTACTGTTTGAGTACAGATGCCTGAGGGGCAGCCATGGGCACACCCTTCTCAGGAAGTGAGAGTGGATGTCTGAGAACCATCCATGAGACCCGCTTTTCTAGCCTGATCAGAGCTGTGTGTCAACAGGCAGTTGAAATTCAAGTATATGCATGCAAACGGCCTCTAATCACAGATGAATCCTACTCATTCTTTGAGGACAACTGAATTCAGAAATAGGTTAGCAGTTTGAGAAAACTGGGGTATACTTGAGAATAAAAGCTAAACTTCATGAAAAACATCCTTGGTAGACTTCACACTAATCTCCCCAGTTATTCTGAGTAAATGCTTCCCTGTCATAGAAAAGGATGAATTAATCTGTTAATTCTTTTCCTCCATTTAAGAAACACTTACTGAGTATCTGTGATATAGGACATCGGCGCTACAGAGATGAGTAGCATGTTTTAATATCTTTTTATTTTTATTAGTACATGTTTGAAGTAAGGAATGCATTCACCATGTGTGTGTGGGGAGGTGGTGTTACATATAAATCACACCTTAATCCTTTAACTTCCTCTTCGTCTTTCTACCCATCACTCTCCTCCATCCTTAGATGCCCTCTGTCCCTGAGAAACAGAAAAGGATAAACCTATAAGAATTCTCATAATAGGGCCAGTCAGATAGCTCAGCAGCGTAAAGCACCTGCAGGGACCAGGGTTCGATCCCCAGCAAGCTGTGCAAGCCCCGACCCCAGGACGCACGGAGACAGCAATTGAGATTGGGCGTGGTGGAACGCATCTGTAATCCCAGCACTTGGGAAGTTGAAAACAGGAGAATCACTGTAAATCTGATCTGTGTGGTGAGACCCTGTAGACGCTGTACTAAACACATAAAAGATAAAAATAAAGAATTCTAATAATAATAGTAGATGCTGTCAGTCAAGGACATTGAAGAACCTACTATGGATGCAGTCATTATCGAGTTAACAAAGATGAGTACTACCGACTGTGGTCTCACCAGTAGGCACATAGAGCAGTAGAGACACCCACGCCAGAAAATTTAAATGACAACCTTTTACAATGACTTCATAATAACAGTTAGCAATGTTTTATAAGCCAAGATCTCTGGTCCTGTGCGATACAGGTTGTAGAAGTCATAGAAACCATGTGCTTGTATGTGGAGATTACAGGTGAAGTGGGGCCGGAAAGCCATTCAGGCAGGAGGCGCACAGGATAAGGACAGGAGAAACACACACGGTGCTGTGTGGGAGCTGCTTGTGCATAAGACAGCCTGCGAGGCTCACAGATTTGTCCCCAGGACCTGGGCCGGTACCTGGGACAGTAAGCATTAGCATTTGAATTCTGTTTGTACCAGGCTAGCCTTCGATCCCTTGGGAATCAAAGTTCTCTGTGAGTCAAACTGTCACTCACACAGCCAGGAGAGGCAGCTGAAATTCTGTTATCACCACTAGCCCTTAAGAAGTTCCTTTAGGCATTAACCCGGTGCCAGATAATAATGACACTCAACACAAACCAGTGCTTGCACTGTGCCAAGCACCGTACAATGCTATTTGTAAATTAGCTCTTTCAGTCTTCATCGCAATCCCATGAAGTAGATTTAATTATTATCCCCACTTTATAAATGAGCGCAGAAACTCACTGTGGATCCCGAGAAGTCAGGATCCACACCAAGGTGGTTGGCTTCTAAGTCCGATCCCCGAGCTACCAGTGGTGGTTACTGTCCCTTCGTGCCGCGTCAGGCACACTCTGTGTCTGAGTTGCTAGGCAATGGCTAGGGACTTAGGGACCGGCGCACCCTCAATTTATTACTGTGCTTCCCAGGGATTCTCCATGCAGCCCGCTCAGCTCAGGGTACCTGCCTCAGGCAGAGGAGAAGGTGGTGAGGAGCCTGGGGTCCAGGACAGAATGAGGAGAACGCAGCTAAGTGTCCACAGTTGGAGTGATGACACAGGGAGAGTGGGACAGGACTTGCCCTCCCATCCTGCACCCTCTGTGCCCACAGCCACATAATGCGCATGTGCATGCACACACACGCGCGCACATACACACACACACACACACTCACTGATTGCACTACCCATAGCAACCCAAGACTGCAGCTGGAGTGGTGCACATGAGGCAGCAGAGTGGAGCAACCAGAGGAGTGGTAGCTGGGCTCCCGGGAGGCAGGGGAGGAAACTGGAGCC